>APFE030639683.1:0-39700 GCA_000404065.3 Pinus taeda
TTTGTTTACCATACCTCTCGCTTATTTATATTTTTATTAATTTACCATACCTCTTTTACAAATATGGTATTTGGCCCATAGGATTCACTTAAATAAAACCTCTTTCTTGAGCCTTCATAGATAGAATGAGGGCTATGGACTAAATATAAAAAGAAGTTTTATTTATTTACCATGCGTCTAGTTTATTTATATTTTTATTTATTTACCATACATTTCATTTATTTATCTTTTTATTAATTTACCATGCCTCTTTTATAAATATGGTATTTGGGCCTTTGGCCCATAGGATTCACTTAAATAAAACCTATTCTTGAAAATGGGCGAATGGAAGGTTATAACTCCTAATTTCAAAGGCTAAATTTACCTTTTTTACACTCTCCCTTAAAATAAGGTGGGCTATTTGAGGTGATTTGTAAAAATGTACTATGATACAAATATTCGCCCACTAAAAATTTAAAACCCCTCAATTTCACCAAAGGGCGAACATTCGCCCCTAAAATCACAAGTATTGAGTTACAACCTCATTGAAACATATGAGTCATGATTCCAAGTTTTCCTTTGGAGCTATGGTAAAAACGTGTCTTCATAAACATCGCAAATTCCCCTAGAAGATCTTTTTTTCTTGTGGAGGTTTCCCTAATCATTGTTAACAAATGAATGGCTTTGGTTCTAGTGGAGATGGATGTTTCTTAGGGGATCCTTAGGACACTAAAAATTAGGTGGAAGGAAAAAGTTAAAATCCAACCTCTAGGTTATTGGAACACTCAATTCAAATGCCTAAATAGAAGAAAAGTGGGGCACATGGTCAATTCTTGTAATTCTACTCCTTGACAAAGGCTTCAATCCAAAAATTTGATAAAGGTTTATACAAATATGGTGCAAATTTTTCTGAGGCATATATATTGAACCAACAATATCTCAAAATCCCCACATATCCCATCCTGGCTGTGACCAAGAAATTGGGCACAACTTCAAAGGAGGCTTGTATATATGAGGACAGTGGAAATATTGGACTCCAAAATCCCCCTACCGAGCTATTCTATCATACTAATTCCTCTTTTTTATGGATGGACTCTAATTGGTTTAAGGGGATGTAAATGGATTGTTACATGAAACAATGTACATACATCGACCTTCTTCTAAACATGATGCAACATTAGTATTGGAGCCTGATAGATCAAACTTGGACCCTCTTTCTGCCACCATACTGTACTTTTCTTCTTCTGAGGACCTCTCACAAGGAAGAGATGATTTCACCAATAAGTTCTCCTCTTTACGATCTCTTATTCAATATCTTTCTCCAAAGGATTCTTTTATGATCAAACAACATGAAAAAATTGCATGCTCTCCTATAACTTTTTAAAATGTTTAAAAACATCTTCCAAACCCTACAACCTCCATCCTCCCTAACCCTCCACCTAATTATATGGTGCCCAAGCTCTGTGTAACCTCATCTTCTAATCAAGTAGAGAGAAAATTTGGTGATCCTTTCCAAAACCCTATTATGCAGAGGGACGGTCATCTTATGACTGCCCTTTCTCATGTTGAAATTCACTTTCCTTTTTCACGTGAGACCGAACCTCAAAGAAAATCTCCTTGACATCTCACCCCTCCTACAGCTATAGTCCTTAGTTCTATCCCTTACCCTCTCCTACCCCTAAACATTATGCCCCAATTTGAAGCATAAGAAGACGCAAACTACTAAATAAGGAACTTTGTGAACTAATTATGGTCTTCCTCTCGAAATTTATCCTAGAATCATCCCTCCCTTTGAGTTGTGAGCCCAATATTACATCTACTCTTGCTGGTGAATCTGACACAATCGAAACAGAAGCACTTGAATGCTTGTTTCCTAAGGTTATTGAACCTAACTTCATTGAGTTTGATACATTATTTCTTAAGGTTTTTCAACCTGAGGTACCTCATTCATCTTCACCTGTTACTTCCTCTTCTCTTCCTTTGTCTCAAACACAACCGCGGGCTAGATATATTGGACTCAATGATGAGCCCCTTCCATATGGCCTTGTGAGTATTGAAGAGATCCCATAGGAAGAACCTAGTCCATCCTATCATGTTCATTTGAGATGACTACACATTTATTAGGATCATCCTTTTCCTCCTCTTCAAACTCCATATGAAGCTCCTTTACCTAATTCTCTTCCTTTCAATTCACCCATGAGTTTCTCGCAACAATCATCTTTGGGATCATTAGACATGACTAAATCTACTACGGTTTCTAAACCTGTCTCCAATATGGCTAGGAAATTGAATGTTTCTTCCTCATCCATGTTTGCAACATCACCACAGATTGATATTTATGGTGGCACATATGTCCCGCCTGGTTATCATTCATTGTCTAGTACCTTCTCTGGTGAACCATCTAGTCCTTGGACTTCTCCCATGACATCTATTTTTTGAATTACATATGGCACTTCTTTAATGAGAACTGTACAGTCTTCTCCTTATCCTCCATCTACACCTACAGTTGAACAACATATTGACCCTTATATTAGTAGACACCTTCAATAACCCAATTCTCCTTATATTGGGTACTCTCCATCTGGTGGGCAGTTGCCTCCATCATCCCCTCCTCCTTTGGAAGGGGGGAAACCTGTCATTAGTATACCACGAGTTAGTGCTAAGCCTTTATTAAATCCACCTTATCCTGGTTTGACTACTAATGTTTGGAAATCTACCTTGCCTGTCCAACCTAGTTCAATTGTGGGAACATCTATACATTCTCAACCAATACCAATTGTATCCCAAATTCATACCCATCAATCTATACCTTTAAAAGCTCAAATCAATGTAATCCAACCTTTACAAGCTTCTATTATGACTCATTTTGTTTTAATGGTATTTGGTACCTCCCAGATCCTGCTCACCTGGCCTTTACAAGGTAACTTGCGGCCTCAACACCTTGGACAAGGTATCCCTCAAATTCTTATAGGAAAAAATGTGTATGGTATGGCGTAGCCCCCACTGACCTCATCTTATGTGGGTATGATGCACAATCTCATAGGGAAACAATATCGACCTCTACAAGGTATCCCTTAGACACCTTACTTAGGCCAGCAAATCAAAACTCAACTATTCCATCATTTGCAAGACTACCCTAGAGGCGAATAACAAGGATATATGTATATTCGTTATCAAAATCCTCCTTATTCTAGTACCTAGGTTCCTCTTTATCAGAAACCTCCTTATTTTGGAATGCAAGTACATGTTTCTCAGGCTATCCTATCTTATCTAGGTTATCCTCTATATTTTAACAAATAGATGTCATTTGTGGCTACTCTTGAACCGACAGATTTGACTCGGCTCACGAATGAGCCCATTGCTCTTTCTCCTTGGTGGCCGACAATTCCTACCAAATTACCTTATGATATTACCAAATTCAATGGGAATCCTAGAGAACACCCTTCCACGCATGTAATGACCTATCATCTATGGTGTTGTTCGAACTCCCTTAATGATGATTTGATTCAAATTGGGGCATAATTTTTATGGGTGGGAGAGGGGTAGGGATAGAACCAAGGACTATAGTTGCAGGAGGTGTGATATTTAAGGGAGATTTCCTTTGAGGTTCAGTCTCACGTGAGAAGGGAAAGTGAACGTTGACATGAAAAATGGCAGTCATAGGATGATCGTCCCTCTGCATAATAGGGTTTTGGCAAGGATCACCAAATTTTCTCTCTACTCTATTAGAAGATGAGGTTACACAGAGCTTGGACCCCACATAATTAGGTGGAGGGTCAGGGAGGATGGAGGTTGTTGGGTTTGGAAGATGTTTTAAACATTTGAAAAAATTATAGGACAACATGGAATTTTCTCATGTTGTTTAATCATAAAAGAATCCTTTGGAGAAAGATATTGAATAAGGGATCGTAAAGAGGACAAGAACTTACTAGTGAAATCATCTCTTCCTTGTGAGAGGTCCTCCAAAGAGGAAAAGTCCAGTACGATGGCAACAAGAGGGTCCAAGTTTGATCTATCACGCTCTAATACTAATGTTGCATCATGTTGAGAAGAAGGTCGATGGATGTGCATTGTTTCATGTAGCAGTCCATTTACATCCCCTTAAACCAATTAGATTCCATCCATGTACGTGTCCACAAAAAAAAGAGGAATTAGTATGGTAAAGTATCTCGATAGGAGAATTTTGGTGTCCAATATTTCCACCATCCTCATATATACAAGCCTCCTTTGAAGTTGTGCCCAATTTCTTGGTCATAGCCAGGATGGGATATGTGGGGATTTTGAGATCTTGTTGGTCCAATACATATGCCTCAGAAAAATTTGCACCATATTTGTATAAACCTTTAACAAATTTTTGGATTGAAGCCTTTGTCAAGGAGGAGAATTACAAGAGTTGACCATGTGCCCCATTTTTCTACAGTTTAGGCATTTGAATGGAGTGTTCCAATAATAGAGTCTGGATTTTATCTTTTTCCTTCCACCTAATTTTTAGTGTCCTAAGGATCCCCTTAGAGACATCCGTCTCAGCTAGAACCCATGTCATTCATTTGTCAACAATCATTAGGGAAACCTCCACAAGAAAAAAAGATCTTCCAAGGGAATTTGCAATGTTTATGAAGACACGTTTTTACCATAGATCTAAAGGAAAACTTGGAATCATGACCCATATGTTTTGAGGAGGTTTTAACTCAATACTTGGACAGAAGGCCAAATGCCAACACTGAAGCCACAAGGAACCCTTTCCTAACACCTAGACCTTACTAGGAATTAACTCAAGATCAACTTTTGTTAGAAAATGGAAATGGATCCATTTATGGAATAAAATACTCAGCACTAGAATGTAACCAACTAGTGGCTTATAGGTCACCTTTACCAAAGATAAAATCTTCTCATGGGACACGGTGATGTAATCAAACCTACCAACAAGGGCTTGGGGCATTAGAGATTCAAACCTGTCTAAGTTTACATTTTCCCTCAGGGTTAGTTATTTCATTGTGGAAAGGCCATTAAAAAAAAATTGACCAAGTTTTCCCCACACATTTCCCCCAATCACTTTGGAGTTGTCCATGTTTCTCCTACTCCTCACTCCCTTATAGCTACTTGGTAAAGTTGTTCAGCGCTGACACACATGTTAGTTCCATACCCTTTGAAGCCCATGATGATAAAGATTTCCAATCGATGATCACATGGAAAAACTTGTCATAGAAAATCATAATAAGGAAAAGGAGGTGGTGTGTTACAAGGTTTCATAGATATCAAGCATCTAAAACATTCTAAGAAAAAGATTTCAAGCTAGGTAGAATGCTCAAGGCCTGGCCTTATCTAGACCCTTATGCAGAGTTCACTTTGTCCCACTTTAGTATTATATCGCTAACTTGAAAATGCTTTGTCACACAATGCATGTTTTTTGAACCATTACTTGACAATTTTCTAGTGACCTACAATTTTTTGTTCCGTTTTATTTATGTCCTCTTTTATATTCAAAAAAGTCCCAATTTTATTTTGTCCCGTTGCTAAGCACTTACCACTTTTTTCTTGTTATGATTGAAAAGAAGGTAGAAATATGTTAGAAGGTAAATTTGTCTCTTTGCTATATATCAAAAATTATGGGGATGTGCCAAATAGTACATTTCACATAATTAACCCATAATTTGTTGGAAAGTATGTTATGATGATTGCAATGATGGTTAGCCTTCTTGATAATCTTGATCAATTTTTTGTTTGTTGATTCAAAGAAAACATCCCCTTATTAATAATAACTTGCTTAAAAGCATAAGGCAAATCCTTTGTTGGTTACATCTGCAAATGAAAAATATGATACAATATCAAACAATAGTATAGATGGGACACCAAACCTAGTGATGATATGTTTTTACAAGAATTGAATCACTGTTATGTCATTGAGTTTATTATTGTAACTTCTTTTACAATGTGAAGCAATTTATTTGAATCAATATGTACTTTTGTTACTTTCAGGAGTGAGGATTAATATTTACCATTACATCAAATCCCCATTTCTCAAAAGGTTATTAATAGAAATAGAGTTACAATGATATCACTATTTTTCTTCGTTTTAATCCCTTCTTGCACATTTTTGACATATTCAACATTATTGGACATGTGCATGCACATATTAGAATAACATTGGTTATTAGTGCCCAACTTTTAAAACCTAAAGTGTGGTGGTATCTCCAAAGAATGTCCACCTATTGAACCATGATGTAAATAAATGAATACTTTCTCGACATCATTCTCCTCCAAAACATCTCAATAACATGTTGTCATAGTTCTTCCTATAAATAATTATGTTGACTAGATAGTGCTGAGTAGATTTCAGTCTTAATGCTCTTCGTTTCTTTACAACTAGGTGACTAGGACTAGATCCATGTTGCAACTAGTATTTCAAATCATGATAGCATGAATTTTTCTATAGGTACAAAAAGGACATTAGTTGTAAAAAAATATTCTTCCAAAGCACTTTGTTAGTGTAAGCTTGATCTTAAGCTCCGACTTCTAGTTTGCCTTTGAACCCTTGTGCTTGAACTATGGTTGTAAGTTTAATATCTAGATTGTATTCCTAAAAATTCATCATCAAATTCCTACATTTTCACCAAGTTCCTTCTACATAAATATAAATCTCGTAATTGAATGTAGAACAATAAATTTTTTATGCCTATTTAGAACATAAAGTTTGAGTTATTTCGCTACTTTGACTACAGCTTATGCTTGTTTTTCAACTTCCAAATAATTTAGTTCAGCACCTTGTAGTATGATTCTCATAAACAATTTTACAAATTCACTCCCTTCTTCGATCCTTCTAAGTGAGGACAACATCAAGGGAGTGATCATATTCAAATTTATGGAGGTAAAAATATTTTCTCAAGCTCATATTGCTCAAGGATGGAGTGGCATTAATAACTATCTTGATTTCCTCAAAAGTTCCTTTCTCAACCTTATCATATTAAAAGAGTACATCGTACTTCATCATCTTTTATAGGGATTTAATGATTTCAACAATCATAGATATATCAACTTATGAAATTAATATTCCCAGAAAAGGATTACATCGATTTCTGATTACATGTTAGTGGAATTTGCATGGATTTTGTTCTTTCTAGGTATACTAATATTTCATATTTTGAAATGATATTCCCAAACAATTTTATTTTTGCAAGAAGGAATTTTTTCTTAAAATTTAGTTAGATCCATATTTTATACACCTATCAAACATTTGCGTCAATTGTTGTATATGATCAAAGAACATCTTCTATTAAATGTTGACATTGTAGAAAACCATGCTTTGATGAAAAGGGCAAAAGCTATATCTTTCACATATTGGAAAGTGGCATTGGCATCCATTAGTTCAAATTATTTCCATTTAGATGTGTAATTTTATGTATCCCATTTGGTCTTGAAAGTGGTTTTCAATCCATCCACATTAGAAATAAGAACCTAATTGTATCCCAAAGATCCATCCAAGAATGAGACATTTCGAAACCCATTAATAGCTACAAATTTACTAGTTCCTAAATCTTTGTTAGCAATCATAACATTGTCTAACTATCATAGAATTGTGAGAAACATCACCTCACCACCTTCAGTTATACTAAAGAAATAAATTTATTTATGAAATAAATAGGTTAAGCTAGAAAATAGTTTCCAAAAAAGACTTTCAATTTTTTTTTTTTGAGTTTGGTTCCTCTTTTAAATTCCATAGCCATATATGTCATTTTCCTTTCAGATTTATTTATTAACCTTTTCATTTAGTATTTAAAATTCAACCTTGGGTTGAAAATTTATTTATTTAGTAGTTTATTAATCTCTATTAATATTTTATAATTTTGGAAGTTCTTTGTCACCCACAATGCCTTCTATTTAATTATATTAATTCTTATTACTATGTTTTAGTTTCATTCTTTTTAACTTCTCAATTTATCTAAAAAAAATGTGAATAAATCCATATATAATGAACTAAGTTCCCTTCATATTTTTAAAACTTCATTTATATTATCCATATATTTTACACACCATTTCAACTTTTTTTTGTTCTTCCTAAATTCTTATTTATATGCTTAATTTTCCCAAATGAGATAATTTCATTTTTGTTTTCAAATCTTTTAAAATGAGTTTTTTTTTCTAAATATTTAAAATCTTACTATAACAACTCTTTTTATCTTTTAAATATATATAAGTATGATATATAAATTTTCAATTTTTGTAACAAATATACAACTGTTTATCATTATGAACACATTTTTATTTTTATAAATTTAATTATCATTTTAATTTCAAATCTATAATATATATATATATATATATTAAATATATTTAATATAATAATTTTCTGTATAATTTTAAATTTATTATATTTTTTTTTAATATTTTTAATCAATTTAACTCAACAAAACCGTTTTTAATCAAGCTATCTAAATTTTCTTAAATTTTGATTTAAAAAAAAAAAAACCAAAATATCCTTTCTTTTTCTTTGATACAATAACTTATTCATGACTCAAATTTCATCTTACATTAAAAAAGGAACCAATTTACCAGAGCTTGATGGAGGGAATTTTAATTTCATACGTAGTAACATTTAACAATGATAAAGCATTCAATTTTGTCTCTTATAAACCCACTAAATGTGCACAATGTGAACGATTTTGAAGTTCATAAGATCACGAAGGTAGCCTCCAACTAGCAAATCGTGAACTTAATATCATCATAAGTCTTACTTTCGATGTAAAAGATCGTGCCCACACGAGAAGCATTTGCATTATTCTTCACTGAAAATTAAATTCCATCACAATATTACACGCTTTAATGAAACATTACAGAAGTGATAAAAATGAAATATTTAACACCGAAAATATAACCCATTTCCTACATTTTCCATCACATTAAATGGTGAAGCCTGAAAAAAACCTAAACGGACCAACCAAACCCTAATTGGAAAACAAATCTGATGGTCGTCGACCTTTGATTTTCTAGTAGTAGGCATCCCCATCGACGTCCATATTGAAATCAAACTTATGCTATGGAGGCAACTGCTCCCTGTATGAAAATTTATATCATCATCATCTTCGTTGGCCTGAGATTCGAACATGCAACAAAATATTTTCGATTTGTTATGAGAACAGGGTCTTTAGATCCTCTATGCTCACAATCTCATCTCTGTCTTTTTCCATGACATTAAACACCTCCTTCAATGCCCACATTTCACCATTATTAGTGTTGGATCTGGGTTCATTTGTTTCATTGATTTCTTGTGTAATGAGCCATAGAATCCGGTGAAACTCTTCAAAATTCACAGAGTGGAGTTGGCAACAATTGTCCTGCCCTCCATTTCCTCTCTGCTTGAGCCACTGTTGTCGGCGCGGGAAACAATTATTCTTCCCTCAATTTCCTCTCTGCTCAGCCCCTTCCCCATGCGGAAGCAACTGCTAGTGAAGAAATCTTGGAGATCCAACAAACCGATTTTCTTGTAGCTATCTCCGTCCAACACGTTGAAGGCCTCCTTCACCTTACATGATTCCTCTGTCCACAATTTCATTTCTAATAGCGGCCTCCCCCTGTTTCAACTGCAAGGAAACATAATTGATGACATCGAATTGAATTCCACGGAAAGCAATTGATATTACAGTTCAAGTATTAGTTGACAGGTCGAGAGGCAAATATTGATTGAAGAGGGCGTTATGTTTCACAATTTCATCGTGGTCAGATGCCAGGTGAAACAAAGAGACCGACGTTTACCTGAGGGAAAGCCTCATTGTTTTCCACATGCAACATGAAATGACAATGGCATCCATGGCTTCAAAAATTTAAGAAAACAACCAGCACCAGAAACAAAGAACCAGTTGGTTATCCAGCAGCCATGGAAGAAATACACCAGTAAGCCAACATCCCGGGCATGGGAATTCATGTAGTGTTTTGGGCGGTGCAAAACTAAAGTTTCAAATTTGAAATAGAGGGGCGCTCAAAACTGAAATTTGAAATAGAGGGGCACTCAAAACTGAAATTTGAAATTTGAAATACAGCTACGGGCAGCATCTGGAAAATATCTGTCAATGTTTTAGTTGAGTCGTCTCGTTATCTGTCCATGGTTTAATTGAGTCTCCGTATCTGTCCCGGAGAAATGCACGGATGCCGACGAATGTTTGCATTGGAGCCCATGGACATTCATCCTGAAGGAGCCTTTATAGGGGCATTTAATGCTCTATGGCAGGTTAGTTAGCTCTTACCATTCTGTAAACGCCTGTGGGTCATGATGGGATGGGACAGTGGTAATCATTGGGAGACTAGGAAAATGCTTCATAATTTAAGAATTTAATAGAATGATAAAGATTCACAGTGGATAGCTAGTTTAATAGGTGGATAAATAAATTATATTTAAATTTAATAAAATTATTTTTGGGTTGGAAATTGTAAATCTGTTCAAATATTTTTCATATTAATAAATAAAAATTATTTTTTAAATCAAATCAGTTTATTGAATTAAGGTTTTGGTGATTTATATCAAGTTTTTGAGACATGTTTTTGGTCATAATCACATCAAAATTTATTTGTCCACTTGTTTCTAATCAGGAAATGTGGTTAATTGTGAGAATAAAATGAAAAATCAAATCATGGTAACAAGTTAAATAAAAAATTGATTATGTCAACTACTAGAAATAAATGTTACTTAAAAAAAAAAAAAAGAAAAAAAGAAAGAACAAAGCAAAAAAAAACAACTTAACTTTTAATTATACCAAATTAAAAGAAATTAATTTATTAATAAAATTATAAGTTTAATTAAATAAAAATTAATTAATATTCTTCAAAATCATTTTTTTATTATTTCCCAACACAATTCCAATAACTAAAATTTTAAATTTTTGACCTTTTGAGTTCTCTTCACACCTCGTGAGATTTCATTTTATGATTTTATTCGATACCCAATCCATATTTAGAAATATGCCATATCGATCGAGATAAGGCAATAGTTTTTAAAGACCCCACCAAAGTGATAATTTTCGTGTCAAACATTCCTACCACCAGCTGTATCATAAATGTAAGCTCCACAGCTGCACATGGTGACAAACGCTGCACATGGTGACAAACGTTCTGACTTCTGACCGACTCGTGCTTGTATGGCATGGCATGATATGTTTACTTCGTGGGCCGTTGGTATCGATAGAAAGTTGTTTTGAATGGAGGGACTGTTTTGAGTGGAGGGAGTGACAGGAGTAAATGGACTTACCTGTAAAAGTAAATACGGCCTGATATGTAATTACTTTTCTATGAAATTGGAACTAGAAGTTTCGGATGCTCTTCAGCTGTCAGCCAGTCGACGTCAAAGATATGGGTATGGCGTGGAAGGTCTTCCGCCACTCCACAATTTTTCTCCACGCTGTTGTATTTGAGTTCGACCAATATTTAATTCCCTTATAATTTGCAAAATTCAAAGCCATCATGCCAATTCCATTCCATATCGAGCATTCCTGTCTTTCAAGGTGGAACAATGGAATGGAGCACGGAGGATGCAGCAGTAATTTTAACACTGGTTCTCTTAGTCATTATGTTATTCAAAATGAATTGGAGATCAGGTGCCACACGCCCACCTGTAGCTGCAACAATGTTTGGTATAATCATCAATTTTAAACGCCTTCATGACTTTATTCTTCATCATCACAGGCGCCATAAAACATACAGGATACCTTATCCTACCTTCAGCTATGTTGTCACCACTCATCCTGCAAACGTGGAGCACATCCTCAGATCTAATTTTGCAAACTACATCAATGTCAGCTTTCTGCTGTATTTTGAGTCATATATATATATATATATATATATATATATATATGTTTATGAATGCTTATGGTTTCTTTGTTTTGAAAATTGATGACAGGGAAAACCCCACCATGATATTATGGAAGACCTTCTTGGAGATGGTATTTTCAGCGTTGATGGCGAGCTGTGGAGAGAACAGCGAAAATTAGCTAGTTTCGAATTCTCTACCAAAGTGTTGAAGGACTTCAGCAGTGTTGTTTTTCGGGAGACTGCAGTAAAACTTTCCAAAATCTTACTGGAAAAATTTCGAACAAAGCAAACCGTAGAGATGCAGGCATGTTAAATCATTCACATATCTCATACGCTCCGAAAAAATTATAATTACAATTGAATTTCTTGTTCTCCCTTGTGTGGATAATGATCTATAGCAAATAGCAAGATGCAAAATCGTATTAATAATTCTGTTATGGATAAATGGAAATTATAGGGTCTGTTACTGAGATCAACAATGGATGGATTCTGTAAACTGGGGTTTGGGGTGGACATCAACAGCTTAACAAATGCCAACTCTGGAGCAGAGGCATCTTTTGCAATGGCTTTTGATACTGCAAATGCTTTGCTTATGTGGCGTTATTTTGACGTTTCTTGGAAATTAAAAAGATACTTCAATTTGCTGTCAGAGGCCACCATGAAGGATAACATCAAAACAGTGGATGCTTTTGTGTATAACGTCATTCAGAGCAGAAAACAGGAGATTTCTGTCCAGAATGACTATGTAAGAGAATACCCACACAAGCCTTCGTCCTCATTTGCAACTTATCTTTTCAAATTTTTACAGTCTGCTAATCCTGGAACTGATGACCTTGTTTCTCTGGCATTGGCTTTCAAATATATTTACAGGTGAAACCGGACATACTCTCTCGCTTCATTGCACTCACAGAGAAACAACCAGAGAATTACTCTGATAAGTATCTACGAGATATTATTCTGAATTTCTTAATAGCTGGCCGGGACACAACTGCACTTACCCTTTGTTGGTTCTTTCATTTGCTTTGCAAGCATCCGGATGTTGAAAAAAAGCTTCGTCAAGAAAGTCATGACCTGGTCTTGAAGGAGAAAGAATGTTTGACCATTGAAGAGTCTATTAGTATGTTCTCTCAAAGTCTGACACATACAGTACTGGATAATATGCACTATCTCCATGCAGCTTTATCAGAGACCTTACGCTTATACCCAGTTGTTCCTCTGGTAAGACACTGCCCCATCTTTTTTCAGGCATTTAGGTGACCTTAACAGTCTTTTGACTTTTTATTGTCCATGAGGTAATTGTATCTATATAGCCTCGTTTCTCCTCTAGTGAAAATGTATTGGAATTCCTGTGAGGCTATTGTCAAATATTATATCACATTTCCTTCTCATTTGTAGGCTTTCTTTTATGCCTTGTCTTTTGGAAAAAGATGGGCAAATTCATTTCAATTTGGATTCCTATCCTGAGATTAGGGTCTGCGGCATTCAGTATAATTTGTTTTGTTTTCCATTTTGTTTGACTTTTTATGGATCCAAGATTATGGCTGCTATTTAATTGACAAAACAATTAAATGTAGGATGGAAAGCATGCAGTTTCAGAGGATATCCTTCCCGATGGATTCACAGTCAAGAAAGGTGATATGGTCGCCTATGTTCCTTATTCTATGGGAAGGATGACGTACCTCTGGGGCAGTGATGCGGAGGAGTTTAGGCCTGAGAGATGGCTTCATAATGGGATTTTTCAATCCGAATCACCATTCAAGTTTACTGCATTTCAGGTAAAAATGGCGTAACCATGACATTTAATCTTATGAAAACACGCCTATGACAATAACTGGAAATCGATAAGGTGTATGCTTGGCTTGCAGGCAGGACCTCGCATGTGTCTGGGCAAGGATTTTGCTTACATGCAAATGAAGATTGTTGCAGCTGTACTTATCCGTTTCTTCAAATTTGAATTAGTGGAAGGAATGGGAGTGAGATATCGTCCTTCACTGACACTCCATATGAGTGAGGATGGATTAAATCTGCGTGTCAAGCCTAGATTAGATTGCTGACCACAGTTTTACATCACAGTAAGGCACACTCTACAATGAAAACTTTCATCAGCTTAGCTAGTTAACATGTTCAGATTTGCTTAGCTTAGGGTAACCTAACCTTTATGGAACTCCATTTAAGCCATCGTTTGGGTGCTGAATAATATGGGTTTCTGAGACAACATCGCTCAGGACTTGTAACTAATTTCATTTTCAATTTTAAAATGATTTTATTGTATTAAATAATCCCTGTTGTCGGTCTTTTATCTGAATTGATATTTTTGGGACAGAAATAGGGTTTTTTTTTTTAAATAATTCTATAAAGATAAATTTACCTTAACTTTTGGTGGCTTTTTTAATTTTGAAGTTCAATTATTTTGAATACGGAAGTATGTATATAAAGATATATAGGTTTGGATAACCATAAATTTGAAAGTTAATATAAGGATATAGTCATTATTTCAGTGTTGGTTAAAGACTTAATCGATAGGTATATTTTGAAATTTAATTAAATGCATAGGTTTGGATAACCATAAATTTGAAAGTTAATATAAGGATATAGTCATTATTTCAGTGTTGGTGAAAGACTTAATTGATAGGTATATTTTGAAATTTAATTAAAAAGAAAATTTATTAAGTAATGAAGCATGGATGGTTGAGATCCCCTGTCTTGTACAGGGTCTCTCTCTTCTTTTTTCCTATTTTTGTATGCTTTTATGTTTATTTCTGCTGAGTTTTTTGGTCTCAATTTCTATTGTTGTTCCCCCAACGCCTTTTGTTTGTTTCTGTTTCAGTCTTTCAGTACTATGTGTAATGATCTGGTTTTGATGTTGTTCTCTAAAGGACCTTTGAAGACGTATCTGCCCTCTTTCTATGGCTGATACTCGGGCCACTTTTTGTATAATTACGAAGTTTTTATATTGTCTCAATATTAAAAAAATGATGCTTTTTCTCTCTGAAAAAAAAGACCCACCTCAACGATTTGACCACTAAGTCCATGAAGGCATACATACTCTACTCCCCTCTGGTTTTGAACCTGTAACCTCTTAGGAGGAAACACATGGTCTTAACCACTACGAAATTTTAGGTTGAAGTAGTTTACTCTGACAAATAACTTTTAAATCTTATTGCAACTAGAGTTGTCAATTTTTTGACTCAAGTATAATGTCAGTATGGTACGAAACCCTTCATTGGCCACCTCAAAGTTTTTAGATGCATTGTTTGGGCACATATTCTTTGACGATTGCAGATAGAAATTGGATGCAAAGAGTTATGATTGCATTATGATGGGTTATTCTTATGAGTCAAAAGCATATCAATTATTTGATCCTATCAAGCATCATATTATTATTAGGATAAACACCAAATTTCATGAGAAGCCTTTTGGGATTAAGTTGTTGAAATAATCTTCTAGCACGATGAATAGTGATTTGTTTGACATTTCTAATAACTCTCACTAGACTATACCTCATATCTCAACCACTCCGTCGACCATTGTGCTTGAGTTTACTATTGTTCATACATATCTAATTGAATTAGAACTCTTTATTGCTCATATTTTTGAAGCTCATGTTCATTCATTGACACTTTGTTAATTACCTCAATAGGATGTTAAAACTATTAATGTCTTTAGATCAAATGTTGATGATGCTTCTACTGACCAGATGACTTCAAGTCACAAGTAGCATGCTACTATTTCATTGGTGGCTCGTGTTCATGACACTTAGAATCCAAATTCCTTTGTATATGCACAAAGACAACCTAAATGGAAATAAATTATGCAAGTTGAGGTTGATTCTCTTCTTAAGAATCACACATGGACTTTAGTTCCTCCACCAAAAGGAAAGAAGCTTGTTGAGTGTCGATGGGTATGTAAGACCAAATTCACTTCTTATGATTTTATTGAGTGTCATAAGGAATTTTTGGTCACAAAAGGCTTCTCATAGCATAAGGCATCGATTACAATGAAAATCCTCAACCCCCCCCCCCCCCAATTGTAAACATGAACTCAATTTGACTTATTCTTTCACTTGCTTCTCGTTTTAGATAAAAAAAAATCATCAAATTGATGTTAAAAGTGCATTCCTTCATGGAGACGTTTTTGAAGAGATCTACATGGAGAAACCCCCTACTTTTGTGACATATTCTAATATTTTTTTACTATGGAAATCAATATATGGTTTGAAGCAAGCTCCTTGGGCTTGGTATGCTAGATTGATGGATCTTTTCTCAATCATGGGTTCAAATGATGTGAAATTGATCATAGTTTTTATGTATTACATCTCAATGGTGATACCTTGCTTTTTTCCATCTATATAGATGATTTAGTTATCATTTATACTAATATAGATGCATTCCTAACATTGAATAATCAACTTGTTGATACCTTTAAAATGACAGACCTTGGTCTTTTGAATTTCTTTCTTAGTTTTCAAGTCTTGGTTTTACTTGACAGACTCTTCCTTTCTCAATCTAAGTATGTATTCGACCTATCTAAAAGATTCAACATCGATGACTATAAATTGTGTTACACCCTTTCAACCTGATGTTAAGCTAATGAAAGAGTTTCCTCTAAAATTCAATGTTATCATTTGTTAATAATTGGTTGGTAGCCTTATATATTTGACTCACAATTGACTTCACATTTATTTTGTTTTTTGTGTGGATTCTCATTTTATGTAACATCTACAAGAAATTCACTGGAAAACTACAAAGAGAACCGTTCATTATCTTAAAGGTACCTCTCAATTTGGTATCAAATATTTTCGAAATGCATATTTGTTGGTTGGCTTCATGACTTTGATGGGGAAAGTGACAGTGATGGAAAAAATTCCACTTATGGATGTGTGTTTCACTTGAATAGTGGACCCCTAGTTTGGTCATGCAAGAAACGACATGTAGTCTCTCTATTGGTTATAGAAGTAGAGTATCATGGAGGTGTCAATATAAGGATGGAGGAATTTTGGGTTTGTCATCTCTTGGGTAAGGTTGAATTTCATGTTTAGACCTCAATTACTATATACTATGACAATCAAAGTGCAATTCAAGTCATTGATAATCCTATTGCACATAATAATATGAAGCATGTTGAACTCCATGCCCTCTATCTTCGACAATTGGTTCATCACTCTTATTTATTACAACACTGGTGATAAACTCGTTAATATCTTTACAAATCTTTGGTTGAAGCCAATTTTGTTAAGAGATGTGATTTTCTCAAGCTTGAAGAAGCCGCAATTATGGGGGGGTTGTGTCCTACAAACATAATTTCACCTCCTAAACTTATAGTATGTTATGTTGATTGTGGGTGTTGGAACCTAAGGTTATGTTGGTTAATCACACCTCTAGATATCCTAGAGATAGTTAGTCAAAGGGTTGACTAACATTAGATACTCATTTGAATGATCACCTCATGGCATAGTCAACTGAGTGGTCATTAGGTTGGTGGAGTAACTAACTGGAAGATAATGGATGCCTAGTAATTGAACCATCAACTAAATGGTCAAAGGAATTGACTAGATTGTTTAATCAACTTCAATAATCCCAATCAACACAAATATAGTTGATGAGATAATGTAGGTTTACTAGAAATATTTGTAAAAACCAAGCCTCGTCATTGGATGAAATCCTTCGCAATTCAAGGAGATTGGCTAGATTTGGTACCCAAAAATAAATAACCCCATGGGTTGAATATGTAATAAGCAAGAAAAAATAAACATATGCATTATGATGTTTTGATCATAATTTGTTATGCTTTAATGATATAATGGTGTCTTTGTACACTACCCATCATCTTGGGGCATTATTTTCTCTTTTATTTAATATTTGATTAGATTATGTTATCTTTCTTTATTCTTAGTTCCTAAACATTAGAGGGTTCCCCAACACAATCATTCTCAAACTTTTGATAAAGATTGACCTTTTTTCTTTCTCTATCTTCAACGTGGTATGCTCTAGTTAATATGTATGCATATTAAATCACTAGTTGAAAGTGTAGTGGAGTCATTCATTCGAATATAGTTTGTGAGCCTACTCCAACCAAGCTACAAAATTCATATCAATAATCTAATTTTAGAAGGTGAAATAGGGATTGGTGGTTATTTGTGACTGTGCCATTCCTTGGAGTTGTTTGCAAAATGTATGTGTGGCTTTAATTTTTTAACATACATATTCTATGAATTCTAGGGGAGGTGGGGGATAGAAAGGAAAGCAAGGGGTATTCTCCTTAATCTGATATCATGTGCCCAATATATATTCGCAAGCAAAAATGAATTATATTGATCTATGCCATATGTTTCTACACACACACACACACATATATATACCATGGATGGAAATAGGCTATAGATCTCCAAATCACAAGGTAGGATTCATACTTGTTAATGGGTTTAGTAAGTGGGCTTAATCAAACTAAAACCTATGCACTATTACAATATAATATAAGGGAGGGGGGTGTGGGGGTGTGCACCCTTGAACTGTTTTATTAGGTTTTTCAAGTTCTATCACTCATATGATAGTATTTATAGAATATTACCTTTCATATCCCTTCATTCCCAATGGTGGGTCCATCGATTCATAATATTTAAAATTTATATGTACCTATGAATTTAGTCAAATGATATAGATCGATGTCCATGTTCGAGTAGATTTTTGGATTAACTTATAATGACAAAACTTTCAATTCATCTTGCTAAATTGCTAACACCATTAACCACGATTGACCACCATACATACTCTATTCATTCCATAATCTCTTTATATATATGTACCTATGAATGTGTTCAAACTATTTAGAGTAATGGCCATGTTGAAGTGGCTTTTTGGATTAGTTGATAATGATGAAACTTTCAATTCATCTCGCTAAATTGCTAACACTATAAATAATGATTGGCCACAATACATATCCTATTCATTCCTTAAGCATACATATAATAATAGGATAGGGTAATCCACCTAGCTACCCAACCACATCTAGATTGGGAAAGATTATTAAAAAATTGTTTAGAAAAAGTCTATATTTTTTATTAATGGATTATGGATCCAATTTTTTCCAAATTATGGGAATCTTTTGGCAAAACCATCATGTCACAAATCTAGATATGGAAAAATATTATTAGTCACTTCTTAAAAAAAATGCACACTTCTGATTGATGGACTACTTATTTGACTTTCAATTGAAGGAAAGAAGTGTATCATTAGAGAAACAATTAACACATTTTGGTCCATATTTGTTATACATAACGAGATCTTAAAAAAAAAAACAAAAAAAAAAACAACAACAACAACAACAAAACAAACAAACAAACAAACAACAAAAACAAAAAAACAAAAAACACAAAACAAAACAAAACAAAATAAAAAACAAAAAACAAAAACAAAACAAAAAACAAAAAACAAAAAACAAAAAACAAAAAAAACAAAAACAAAAAACATGTTTTTTAAAATGTCAGATTTGAAATTGAAGGATTTGTCATAATATAGGAAACCCTCGATGTTAGCATCAACTAACAAAAAATCTTGATCCGTTAATCACATACAGATCCATAATATCTTATAAAACTACTTTCCTCAAAAAAAAAAATCATATTTTCAAATTATCATATCTCAAAACTTCCATACTCATGGTGATGAACGAATTCCAATTCGAATTTTTTAGTCAAATCCCAATACAGAAAATCCTTGAACGTGCATTTTCATAAAAAGTCAGATTTATAGACTTGGGCACTAATTCATGACTACCACATAATTCCTACCACACAAGTGCCATGTAATCGAGCCATGTTGATTCACTTCATTATGATTAGGGTAAATTTAATGAAAATATCAAAGTTGTTAGGTCCACATTAATGGTTTCGTGATCCATAATATTAGAGTCCATAAATTACCTGCAGCAAAAGCTTTAGGATAGATGGTAAAGGAATACACTCAGCAAAATTTGAATGTGTTTTAATTTACCAAATAAGTTGAAGGGATGAGAGAAAACATTGTGCATGGACAATTCCCAAGAAAACTATGTGGATCCCTATTTATTTCTTTCCTTAAAGTGATAATACTTTTATATATAGACCTAGATCCATCTTAATGAGTGAAAAGAGATTTGATCCCTCTTGATGTTTGGTAGATCTCGAGGTGGTAGTGTTGAGGTAAGATGGAGCTGCTAGTTACAATGAAAAGAGTTCATAGCATCCTACACAAAAAGCAAGCACATTTAAAAAAATATAAAAAACAATCAAAAGAAACAATAATGATTACTACCCTTAACTACAACGTATTCATGATCTAGTTAATCTAATTTTTTATCAAGGAAAATTGTCAATAATAAACCTAAATTACAATTAAATGTCTTTCTAATTCCTTTAATTTAGAGTTCATAACATCTTACACAAAAATCAAACACATTTACAAATATATAAAAAACAATCAAAAGAAACAATAATGATTACTATCCTTAACTAAAATGTATTCATGATCTAGTTAATCTAAGTAAAATTGTCAATAATAAACCTAAATTACAATTAAATGTCTTTCTAATTCCTTTAATTTTATTTATCCAATCAATTCCAAAAAATGTATTGTACAACACAATAAGTCAACAAAACTAAAAAACTAATCATTTATATAAACATATTATTATTTTTATTTGAGATGCATAAATTGTCAATAATAAACCTAAATTACAATTAAATGTCTTTCTAATAACTTTAATTTTAATGTCTTTCCTCTTTTTAATCATGTTTTTAATAGCCTAGTTGTCACCATATTTTCTTCTTTTTAATCATGTTGCTTTTAATCATGTTTTTAATCTTGTATTCTTCAATAGCTATTGTTCCCCTCCTCATACATCCCACTCTTTGCTTATAGTTCCTCCTCATGAACATAACATAAGAACACAACATACCATATTAAAAGCACATGATATACCATCTTAAAAGAACACAACATGATGTACCATCTTAAAAGAACATAACAATCCTTATTCCAGGCCTAGTTGTCACCATATTTCCTTCTTTTTAATCATGTTTTTAATCTTGTATTCTTCAATAGCTATCATTCCCCTCCTCATTCGTCCCACTTTTTGCTTTTAGTTCCTCCTCAAGGACATAACATAAGAACACGACATACCATCTAAAAAGCACATGATATACCATCTTAAAAGAACACAACATACCATCTTAAATGCTTAAAAGAACACCCTAAAAGGGAGGATACATATTACTCTCTTAGATATGCTTTTTCCCATTACCACCCATTTAGGGAACATCTCAATTATATAATTACAAGTGTGTTTACCCATTACCACCTATTTAGGGAACATCTAAATTATATAATGACAAGCAAATTAAAACATGATCATTAAAATATAAAATTTTATAAAAATAATAAAAATATATTTTTCTTGACAAAAAATAGACTTTTATTATTTTTATAAAATTTTAAATTGTAATGATAATACGAAAATGGAAATTCAATTTTATAATTTGTTTTCAATGAAGTAAAACTAAATGTTAAAAAGAAACACTAAATAATAAAAAGAAAACAATAGCTTTGACAGACAAATAATTTACCTTAAATGAGCCATGAACAATCCATCCCTTGAATGAGTCATGAATTCCTTCACAAAAAAAAATAGTTTTTTATTATTTTTTATAAAATTATAAATTGTCATGATATACCCAAAAGGAAATTCAATTTTATAATTTGTTTTAAATGAAGGAAAACTAAGTGTTAAAAAGAAAACATTAATAATTTCCCTTAAATGAGTCATGAACAACCTATCCCTTAAATGAGTCACGAACAAAAGAACACCCTGAAAGAACACCCTAAAAGGGAGGATGGATATTACCCTCTTAGACATGCCTTTTCCCATTACCACCCATATAGGGAACATCTAAATTATACAAGTGATTTTTCCCATTACCACATATTTAGGGAACATCTAAATTATATAACTACAAGAAAATTAAAACATGATCATTAAACCCTTGAAATATTTTTGAACAGTTTAAAATTATATCATCTTATATCTCAATTGAATGGCTTACTTCACCAAATTTCTAGAGAAAATGAAATATTTTAAACGAATTTAATGGGTCTCTTGTCACCATATTTTCTTCTTTTTAATCATGTTGTTTTTAATCTTGTATTCTTCAATAGCTATTGTTCCCCTCCTCATACATCCCACGCTTTTCTTATAGTTCCTCCTCAAGAACATAACATAAGAACACGACATACCATATTAAAAACGCATGATATACCATCATAAAAGAACACAACATGATATACCATCTTAAAAGAACACAAAAATCCTTATTCCAGGCCTATTTGTCACCATATTTTCTTCTTTTTAATCATGTTTTTAATCTTCTATTCTTCAATCTATCGTTCTCCTCCTCATACATCCCACTTTTTGCTTATAGTTCCTCCTCAATAACACAACATAAGAACACGACATACCATCTTAAAAGCACATGATATACCATCTTAAAAGAACACAACATACCATTTTAAGTGCTTAAAAAGAACACCCTAAAAGGGAGGATATATATTACTCTCTTAGATATGCTTTTGCTCATTACCACTCATTTAGGGAACGTCTCAATTATATAATTACAAGTCCTTTTACCCATTACCACCTATTTAGATAACATCTAAATTATATAATTACAAGCAAATTAAAACATAAAATTTATAAAAAATAATTAAAAATCATTTTTCTTGAAAAAAATAGATTTTTATTATTTTTATAAAATTTTAAATTGTAATGAGAATACGAAAATGGAAATTCAATTTTATAAAAAAATTTAAATGAAGCAAAACTAATTGTTAAAAGAAAAAACTAAATATTAAAAAGAAAATAATAGCTTTGACGGACAAATAATTTCCCTTAAATGAGCTATGAACAATCCATCCCTTGAATGAGTCATGAATTCCCTTAACAAAAAAATAGATTTTTATTATTTTTATAAAAATGTAAATTGTAATGATATACCCAAATGGAAATTCAATTTTATAATTTGTTTTAAATGAAGGAAAACTAAATGTTAAAAAGAAAACAATAATAATTTCCCTTAAATGAGTCATGAACAAAAGAACACCCTGAAAAAATCACCCTAAAAGGGAGGATGGCTATTACTCTCTTAGATATGCTTTTGCCCATTAGCACCCATACACCCATACCGGGAACATCTAAATTATATAATTGCAAGTGCTTTTTCCCATTACCACCTATTTAGGGAACATCTAAATTATATAACTACAAGCAAATTAAAACATGATCATTAAAATTTAAAATTTTATTTAAAAAAAATGGATTGGGTAATCACCATCTGCAGTTAGCTTTCTTCACGTTTAATATTGTATGATGCCTCTTCCATAACTTTTCTAAGGAAATGCTAACCAACCAAATTCACCAAAATAAGCGTCATAATGTGAGAGCATGTCCCTACAAGTTGATGTTGATGTAATAACGTTGGTAACAGAGATGGCAAGCCTGAGTCTTCCGACAAAGGGATAATAGAAGACCAAAGCCTTGGCCAGCCCTTCTCTAATAACTCTGGCAAGATCCTCACCCTTCTTCGATGACTGTTTTTATCATGTTAGAAACAATTCAAAACTTGTTTTGCAATACACACACATTCCTCATAAAACTGTGTTCATATTTTTCTCATAATTGTGTCACCAATAGTGCTAAGATCTTTGCAAATACGAGCAAACTCTGGTGATGGCATCCTTACAATGGCTTCGTACTCAGACTCGAGAATACCCAAATGCTCATTGTCAATATCCATCAACTTCATTTCAAAATCTAAAATCTTATCCTGGTCTGTGACAAATAAAAAAGAATTATGTAAAATTAAAAATAAATAACACTGCAATGGGCAATGAAATAATATAATTCTAATCAATATAAAAGAATTGGAACAACATATATTAGAAGAGGCACAAAGATTGATATCTTCTTTTGACTCCTCTTCCTGTCGCCACATTTTCAGGGAGCGAAATACGGGGGCAGACCGCCTTTCCAAAGAGGCAACACTTAGACAGGCTGAGGACTAGCTGATTCAGGAGGAAATAGATGGGACTTTCCACCAGCATTATCACAGACCTTTTGTGGACCATAGAGAAAATGGGCTTTAAGCCCATTGAATTTACTGTTTAACTTGTATATATCATGTTTATTTATAACTTATTCTGCTCTATATGAACTGCTCTAGACATACAGTCCCATTTTTTATACTTAATGTCTCTTTCTCAGAAGGGATAACATACAATTTTGATCTAGTTCTCTCTATGTTAAAGAGCAGGCATTGGTACAGTAAATCGGTAACAGACTCCCTGCGTGGAGATACAACTGATCCATTTTGGTCTAAGTTTTTGAACTTGACAGGCAACTCTGCCTCCATATGCATATGCACTAGCATCTGCAAAATGTAATTTCTTATATATCAGTAGAAATTACGGCTTTTTTCCACAGGAAAAAAAAATAATTGGAACAAGAGTATCATAGCCTTATTTACAGAAAGCAAACCAACATACAAAAATACTACAAAAACTAAAAATGCAAGAAAACATGTCTTAGCAAGGGTCTCCATGCAGTGGAGATATCATCCTTTGGGCAGTGGCTTATCCCTACCGAATTGTAACTAGTTGTAACTGACAATATTGTTTCAATCTGAACCGATGGCAAAAGTTATTCAAATTGTCTAACACAAAAATCAACGTCTCATGATTGTACAGGTGGCATGGGAGGGATTTCTTTTTCAGAGGGAACGCCTTATGGTGTAAAAATATTAATTCCTAGAGTGTTTTTCTTAAAATATTTTGTTTTCACATGTGATGCAACAACATAGTAACCTGTAGGCACCTACAGGAATTCATATGAAGGTATTTACTGGAATATAAGTAACTCGCCCAAGGTGTATGAATTTATATTATTTCCTTTCTTAGGTTCCAAGGATAGGCTCATAAGATCTATTCTTTGACGACAGTTGAATCTCGATTATTTTAATATGTATAATTTATTACACTCTTACATATTTTGAAGAATCTTTTTTGCGGTCACCATATTGTGATATTATTTGTACATCACTCGATCATACTCTCAAAAAATCTTTACTTAATGCGATTGTAAGTAATTATTGTGATATAATTTTTACATTTTAGAATCTATTTTGTGAGATTTTGGTTTTTATATGAGTATAAATTTTTTTATTATATATGTTTTTATAATTGTGTTGATAAATATGTTTATTTCAAAATAGATTTTTTGGAATTTTAATGTAATTATCAATAATTATTAGGTGGAAGGTGGAGATTTAATCTCCATGAAATATGTTGAAATATTTATAATAAAATATATTTATCAAAGATTTATCTCTAGATTAGTTATGTTATTTTAATTAATTTATCTCAAATTAATTAATTAAATAAAATGTCATATCACCTCTATCATATTGGTATGTGGTATTGATGATTATGATGATGTTGTTTAATATCCACCAAAACCAATATGGTTTATCGGACTTTAAGAAATAAGAGATTAGTTTAGCTTATTTAATATTTTATTTTTTTAATCGAAAAGAAGGAAGAGAAGCATTTCTAGATCTTTATAGTTTTATTGACTTAACAAGTCAAGAAGGTTGGTAGTGTGACAAAGATTTTGAAAATTAGAACAAATGTGAGTAAGAGTTGGGCAGTGCAAGAGAAAGTGTTTTTCATCTTCAACCTACTTAGTATCATAAAGGTGACAGACTCTTCCATCCCAAGGTATTTTGGGAACTAACCAGCGCCTGGTTTCACTTTGAAGCTCATGAGAATTAGTTCTTATCTTGGCACTGTTCATTTTCTTCTTAGTGTTGGTCAAGGCAAAAAGATAATTCTAATTATCACGATTGGGGTTGTTCACCTTCTTAAAATACCTAAGCTTCCTTTTTCCCTCAAAATCCTTATCTTCCCACAACTTGTCCTTCAATTTGTAAGTATGATGTTTTTAATATTATCCTTATTCTCCAAAATGATTTCCTCTTTTAGCCCCTAATGGATTAGCTAAGACTGGGCATCCTTATGTCATCCTCCCTTGAGTAGGAGGTGGGGGTTTTGGCTAGAATTAGAAGAAATTTTGGGGAACCTCTTGGCCTCCATGTTCTATAGCTTCTTCTTATACATAAGATACCTAATCATAATCATGCTTCAAAGGGGGAAAGACTAGCTTCAATCAAGAGGATACGATAGGGAGTATTTCCTTTAATCTTAAGGTTGTAGGTCATAAACTTCTTTTGGATCAACTCAATCTTCCCCCATGGTTCTCTATATATACTACATCCCCAAACCTAAAATCCACATAAAATAAGGGGTGATGAGAATCTCAAAGAGGAGCTTTTTGCTACTCCATAATCAAAGATCAGTCATCTTACACTTGCTTTCAAGCCCATAACAAGCTAAGGTACTATAATGAAAGCTATTTACAAGTCAAGAATCTCCATGATAAAGTGGAGGCGAATCTCCATAATTAAAAATAATGTTTAACTGGTGAAGTGAACTAAGGCAACAATATTGCTCGAACAATGAATTTCTCATCAGAATCTGACGATTTTTTTTCAAGAAATCTAACCATGGGAGCGTTTGAATCATTTTTTTATGGTGGAAATGGATTTAGCGCCATCAAGAACCCATAAGGCACCAAATTCTGAATCTCAAGAGTTGCAACCCTAATTTCCAAAAATTTTGTTGGATTTAGTCAAAATCATGCTAGATGTTCCATTTTTCCCGGGCAACAATGTCGCCTCCTCAGACTACTCTTGTGAGATGTATCATGGGATAATTGTTTTGATGGTTATCATGGATTGATGTCTCTTGAAATTTACCAACCATTTAATTTAGTAATTGTCTAAGTAGGTGACAATTTTGCCCAGATGATGATTTTCTTGTTGAAATTCGACAAAAAAATAAAATTGAAACTGGGAGCGTTTGAATAATTTTTTAATGGTGGAAATGGATTCAACACCCTCAAGGATCCTTAAAGAACCTAAAATTTTGAAACTTCAGCTGTAAACTAGATTTGCAAAACAATTTGCCATCTTTTGTCAAAATTATGCTAGAGAAACCATTCTTTTCTAGGCAAAATCATCAGTTGTTTAAACTATTTTTCAATTTATATGGTTTCACTAGTGTGTAACATAGTATTCTTGACATGTTTTACGGCCTTTAATAAAAATAAATTATATACATACATACATACATACATACATACATATATATGTACATATATATATAGGTGGAACCCATGGAGGTGAGGGGCCTTTTGTCTCTGGGAGGAGGATTGAGAAATGGACTGGTGATAGGATATATAGAGGTACGAGACTGGCTTTAGTGTGCGACAAGGTTGTTATTGGATCTATAACTGAGATGGATTCTGGTAATGGAGGATTTGGCGATGAAAATGGAGTTGGATCGTCTAGTGGAGGAGGGTATGGAGGGAGGGGAGGTGGATTTAGATCAGATTCAAATTTAGATCAGATTCCAATAACACATATGCTTTCTATAAGAAAATTATGCACACAGATCATGTTAACCCACTTTTGTTAACGAGTTATGCGAGGTTCTTGCAGGAGGTTATAATTGGATATATGCTTTTATGTATTAAAAGTATTCTCGTGATCTAAGGGTAAGCCTATGTCGTAAGTTTAGTCTTGATCCACCCTGTGAAAGCTGGTCATTGAATTGTTGTCCTTTTTTTGTTCTCTTTTTTCCTTTTGTGCTTCAAGAAATATGGCCCAAGGGGCTGCACCTCATAGAGTAGACTTCCTTTAATTTGTCTACAACATCCAAGAAGTATTCATTCTTCCAAATTTTACATGGCATTTGAGCTGACCTATTCATCTTGAAGCTCATCTCATTCATTGGGTTAGAAGTTAAAACTCCATTGACTTGACCATTAAACCAATGCTTCCTTTGTTTTGAACAAGGTTCTTCTTCCCAGATGATTAACTGCAATTATTTGATCTTAGTTTTTTATAGATCAGGGTGAGTTTGGGATTGGTCACTACCCCACACCTCACCCCACAAAAACTTGATATTAAATGTTTCTTCAAAAAACTTCTTACTTTTCTTTTTAAAGAATCATGGACTCTTTGGATATTGATTTTTATAGCCATCCTTCTATGTTGTGAAATTTGAACTTTGTTTTAATTTAATATCTTTTCGTTGTTGTAACATAACTAATCATCTCATTAATTGCTTATTACTAGAATGTGTAGGGAAAGTCTTGTGTCATTACTATTAATATGAATCAAATTCACCAGTTAAGATGCGTCCTTTAGGGCCTTACAATGGAGCTTTCTTGACTGGATAACATCCATCAGGTTATATACCAGTACACAATGTTTATAAATTCACATAAAATTTCTAAACACAGTTGGTTTTCTATCTATATAGGTGCAACATGATTTGGGAAAAGCTGAGGAATATTATGCTAGCAAGTCCAGGAGATGGATATATCCTCTCTCTCTTTATGCCAATTTGATATTGGATGTCCACAAAGATGCACCTCGTGCCAAAACTTACTTTGATCAGATTGTTTAGGCTACACCAGATGACAACTTAGTATCTTTTCCTTCTCTCTATTGTTTTATCCAATTATTTGCAGTGCTCTGTTTGTGCCTTTTTCTTCTTTTGGATCTCCTTTGCTTGTTATTACATGCACTTCTTTATTTGCATTTTATCCTTTCTTTTAGTTCAAGTTGTTCTAGTGCAATTCTAGAGATGTGCCTAGATAAGGGTTTGGTGGGTTGTCATTATGATGCTTTTAAAACCTTTAGATTTAGCCATAGCTCATATACAAAGGTTGCAAAGCTTCTATACCTTAAATGGCTAAACAAGATCTGTTAGACCTGTGGATTTTAATATATGAAACCATTTATACTTATGTTACCTGACTAATTGGCTCTCTTATGCAACAATTTTCTTGGATCATATGCCCATTTCATATGGAATGCAAACATTGATGAAATGGATCAGGATGCTTCTCAGTAGCAGAAAATGATGCCCTTAACCTATCATGGAACTGTGACTATTGCAGCTCGCTGATCAAATCAAGGTCCTAATTGCAATTTTGTTTCAATGAACAGAACCATCATACTTGTCATGCTACTCTGTTTTTGCCAGTATCAGTGCTGTAGATCAAATATTTGGTAGTACAAAATCATCTCTCCGTACATAAATGGGATACCTAAATGATCTTAGCATGCATCATTTGAGCTAAATATTGCAGCTTGAAGACTCTTGTATGTGATATGTCTCAGCCCTATTCAAAGCTGTAAAGTGTGTTTACTGATGATCTTCTTCATACTAGTGGTAATACTTTTGAGGACAAGGGTAATCCTTTGACCATAGCTCATATACAAAGGTTGCAAAGCTTCTAGATCTTAAATGGCTAAACAAGATTTGTTAGACCTGTGGATTTTAATATATGAAACCATTTATACTTATGTTACCTAACTAATTGGCTCTTTTATGCAGCAATGTTCTTGGATCATATGCCCATTTCATATGGAATGCAGACATCAATGAAGCAGATCAAGATGCTTCTCAGCAGTAGAAAATGGCGCCCCCAAGCTATCATGGAACTGCGACTACCACAACTAGCTGATCAAATCAGGGTCCTAATCACAATTTTGTTTCAATGAACAAAACCATCATACTTGTCATGCCACTCTAATTTTGCCAGTATTAGTGCTGCAGACCAAATTTTTGGTAGTACAAAATCATCTCTTTGTACATAAATGGGATGCCTAAATGATCTTAGCATGCATCATTTGAACAAAATATTGTAGCTTGAAGACTCTTGCATGTGATATCTACATTGCAAGGCATTCCCCTCTGAAATAAACTCCCCTCTCTGCCCACCTATCATCCTTGTGTGCCACAAGATTATATGTTAGATGATTGCAAAAGTTTCAGTCGTTCGATCAAAGTGGTTACAAATTCGTTGCGGAAACAGTTTGCTTCAAACAGGTCATCTACTCCTATGTTGAATTCCCTTATTAGGATTCAACCTGAATCAAAATTGAGTGTGCACAGATCTGTTCATTTGACCCAATTAGTTTTTCCTGATGTGAAGTGGGTTCATCATCATGCATAGCCCAGATTCGTAAGGATGTTGTCTGAAGTTGATTTGCATGACCCATTGCCTAATGCATGTTCAAGCACGGGGAGGGGAGGGGTTATGGTTCTTTGGACCTTAGTGAAATTCCCTCAACATAATTTTTTATGAGCAATGGCTTATTGTATGAGTCTCTCGAAGAAGATTTTGATAGCCCAATCCCAATTCGGTTTCAGAGCCCTGGAGAATCTCTGAAAAAATCATGGCAGTCAATGGAACCCATGGAGGTGAGGGGCCTTTTGTCTCTGGAAGGAGCATTGAGAATTGGACCAGTGACAAGATATATAAAGGTACTAGAATGGTTTTAGTGTGCGACAAGGATGTTGTTTGATCTAATACTGAGATGAGTTCTGGTAATGGAGGATTTGGCGGTGAAAATGGAGGTGGGTCGTCTAGTGGAGGAGGGTATGGAGGGAGAGGAGGTGGATTTGAATCAGATTCCAATAACACATATGCTTACTATAATAAAATTCTACACGCAGATCCTCTTAACCCAATTCTGTTGACGAATTATGTGAGGTTCCTGCAAGAGGTTATTATTGGATTTCTGCTTTTGTGTATTAAAAGTATTCTCGTGATCTAAGGATAAGCCTATGTCATAAGTTTAGTCTTGATCCACCCTATGAAAGCTGGTCATTGAACTGATGTCCTTTTTGTTTTCTCTATTTCCTTTTGTGCTTCGAGAAATATGGCCCAAGGGGTGCACCTCGTAGAGTAGGCTTCCTTAATATTGTTTGCAAGGTCTGAGAGGTAGTCATTCGACCAAATTTGCATGGCATTTGAGCTAACCTATTCATCTCAAAGCTCATCTCATTCATTGGGTTAGAAGTTAAAACACTGTTGACCTCACCATTAAACCAATGCTTCCTTTGTTTTGAACAAGGTTCTTCTTCCCAAACGATTAACTGCAATTATTTGATCTTATTTTTTTATTGATCAGGGTGAGTTTGGGATTGGTCACTACCCCACACCTCACCCTACAAAAACTTGATATTAAATGTTTCTTCAAATTTTTTCTTTCTTTTCTTTTTAAATAATCATGGACTCTTTGGAGATTGATTGTTATAGCCATCCTTCTATGCTGTGAAATTTGAACTTTGTTTTAATTTAATAGCTTTTCATTGTTGTAACATAATTATTCATCTGATTAATTTCTTATTACTAGAAGGTGTAGTTAAAGTCTTGTGTCTTTACTATTAATATGAATCAAATTCACTAGTTAAGATTGTGCCTTTTAGGGCCTTATAATGGAGCTTTCTTGACTAGATAACGTCCATCAGGTTATATATCAGGACATAATGTTTATAAATTCACATAAAAATTCTGAATACTATTTTTTTTTTGTCTATATAGGTGCAACATGATTTGGGAAAAGCTAAGGAATACTATGGGAGGGACATACTAGCAAGTCCGAGAGATGGAGATATCCTCTCTCTTTATGCCAATCTGATATGGGATGTTCACAAAGATGCACCTCGTGCCAAATCTTACTTTGATCAGGTTGTTCAGGCTACAACAGATGACAGGTTAGTATCTTTTCCTTCTCTCTATTGTTTTATCTGGTTATTTGCAGTCCTATGTTTGTGCTTTTTTCTTCTTTTGGATCTCCTTTGCTTGTTATTACATGCATTTCTTTGTTTGCATTTTATCCTTCCTTTTAGTTTGAGTTGTTCTAGTGCAAGTCTAGAGATATGCCTAGATAAGCGTTTGGTGGGTTGTATTTATGATGCTTTTAAAACCTTTAGATTTAGCCATAGTTCATATATAAAGGTTGTGAAGCTTCTATATCTTAAATGGCTAAACAATATCTGTTAGACCTGTGGATTTTAATATATGAAACCATTTATACTTATGTTACCTGACTAACTAGCTCTCTTAAGCAGCAATGTTCTTGGATCATATGCCCATTTCATATGGAATTCAGACATCGATAAAGCAAATCAGGATGCTTCCCAGTAGCAGAAAATGGCCCCCCTAACCTATCATGGAACCACGACTACTGCAACTAGCTGATCAAATCAAGGTCCTAATTGTAATTTTGTTTCAATGAACAGAACCATCATACTTGTCATGCTAGCTTAATTTTTCTAGCATCAGTGCTGCAGATCAAATTTTTGGTAGTAAAAAATCATCTCTCTACACATAAATGGGAAGCCTAAATGATCTTAGCATGCATCATTTGAACAAAATATTGCATCTTGAAGACTCTTGTATGTGATATGTCTCAACCCTATTCATAGTTGTAAAGTGTGTTTTCTAATGATCTCCTTGGTACTAGTGGTAATGCTTCTGAGGACAAGGTCAGCCCTTTGATAGACTACAATATGGGGCAAATGGATGGAGCAAAAATGACGGGAATTAAATAAAATCAAGTGGTCAACTGAAGAAGGATGGGGTTCATAAGAGGATGGGAATGCTCTTTTTGATGGTAGGTCACATCTATTGAAATGGATCCTAGATGCAAATTCGATGTCATGGAAAGTGTCATATGCGAGTCTAAAACAACACTTAAAAAATTCATGATCAACTGGTGCATACCTTTCAAGCTACGTGTCTAATAAGCATGAAGTTATATTGAGCTTTGCTAACTTGATATGAAAAGCCTTCAAATGTCATGTAACAACTCTAGGAACTAAATTTGTAATTGTGTTTAAGTATGGAGAGTGAAAAGAGCCTTTGATGTGTGTAAGAAATTCAACAAAGAGGCATTTTGGAAGTTGATTTAACAATTTCAACAATATTATGCAAATTACTCACTAACTTACTTTTATGGAATGTACTAGAACAATTTTTGCAATAAAATACTGTCTGAGGTGCAAACTATTTAGAATAATCAAAACATAATTGGAATAATTATACAATAATTCGGATTTAACGAACACCCATTCTTGAATTTCATGTTTCTTGGCTCTGTGATGAAAAGAATGAAGGGGAAATACATGTCAATTTGTTACTTGTGCTCTTTGATGGAAGTTTCATAATGAACGACTGAAAAATACATGGTGAGAGAAAAATTGCATATTATGCTAATTGAGGAATGTTTTTCACTTGTTGAACTTATAGTATTGAATTTAACACACCAACACTTTACAACAATGAACTAACAATCTTCATGATGAAAATAACAATATGGAAGATTTATCTCCATAATGAAAAAGGCAATATGGGAGATTCCAATCACGTTCCAAGGCATTTTTTAAAATGTGGATGTGAGAAAAGGTTGTTGTGGAAGGTGTTGTTTGTATACGGGAAATTTCCTGATCATTGTGTGTAATCCCAATGTCGATAGATATGTCTACTAAGTGGTTCCAGTTAATGGGGCATTGATTTGAGAGTTCAATATCTTTTTATTCTTTATCAAAGTATTTTTTTTTTGTTGTATTTGCGTTCTTCAATTTATATCTTACGATGTTTCCTTTGCAACATGTGGTGCAAATACTAGTAATAATACAAATAATAAAACCTAAAAAATATTGTATATCATTATATTAATATTTAATGTGGGTAAAAAACCTGGAAAATATAATATAATAATTTATGAGAGTTGAAGAACCATCTCAAAAATTTACTCATGATTACTATTATTTGGGTTGTTTTTCCATAAATGGTTAAGTTTCATTATATTAAACAAAGGTCAAAAATAAAAGTAGAAAAATGATTTTTTTTTTATTTTGAGATAACAAATAAAAATTGTTTTGATTATAAAAAAACTTCAATATAAATTATAGCTAGCTAGAAAATAAATTTAATAAAATTATTGTTTATATAAAGAAGCATTGTTTGTTAATTAATTTTATTTCTATATTTAAAGGAATGAATGTTATGTTTCCATTAAAATTAATTTTCATATCAAAAATTAATATAAATTATTGCATATAAAAAGCAAATGTTTGTTAATTATTTTTTCTATATTTAAAAGAATAATGTAGTTCTCAAATTCAAATTAATTTCATAAATTAATGAAAATAATATAAAATATATATAATTGTTATATGGTAAAATATGAAAAGTAATTAAATATATGTAATCAAATATTAAATATTCTAAAATGTCTACCAACCTACCACATTAAAAAACTACACATTAAAATATCTAAATCTATTTTATATAAAATTAAAAAATTTTCTCCAAAATTTAATAATAAAATAAAAAATCAATTTTCTTATTTTTATTTTATAATCAACCTTCCTTTTAAAATCCCTGAATAACCATTACACAATTAAGAGTAATGGTTTGAAGATTTCAACCAATATAAAGCTTTATTCTTTTATATTCTATGGGGTATTTGGAGATGTAAACACTCAAAGATATTTGACCAATGTGAATCAGATGTTAGAAAAACTTGTTTGAAAGTTAAGAGTATATTGTCTAGAGGTAATGTGTAGTTTAAAGAGGTATGGTTAAAATTCCTAGTTGGTTTTTTCTGATGGGTATAAAAAAAGGTTTGTGGCAGCTAGGTATATATAGTGATGAAGGGTAGATTCTTTCATTTCAGTTGGCATAATGGGGTTGGGCCGAATAATAGAGTTGAACTTATTGCTCTATGGGGAATCTTATTGGGCCGAATAATAGAGCTATTTTGTCGATGTGTTTCGAACCAACAAGTATGGTTCATCGTATCTTATTGGGCCGAATAATAGAGCTCTTTTGTCTATGTGTTTCGAACCAACAAGTCTGGTTCATCGTCGGGACAAGTTGAAGAATCAGATCATGGCTACATATTAAATAGGGAGAGCAGATCAACGGCTAGGTTTGACTGGAAAATGGCTATATTAGACTGGACATGACAAATGGCTATAATTGACCCAGAAATGGCTAGATTTGACTATTCATGATGATCATTTTCAAAACTGTCTAAAAGGGTTAAATTATCTAGTATAAGATAGTTTATGTTCCCATTAGACAACTTTACTAAGATATTTAAATTAATTAGTTACCCAAACCATTAATAATAATACTATTATTATAACATTATTATATTAATAATATTATAATAATAATTAACATTATTTTATTTTAAATCCTTACAATTACTAATATCCTTAGATCTATTAATATAGGAATAACACTATAACTAATAATAATTAATTTGATAATAATTAATATTATTCTAGTTAATATTAAATCCGTACACTCACTAATTTCCCTATATCTATTAGTGTTTTAATAATTAATTTATATTAAATAGTTACCCAAGCCATTAATAATAAGAATCATACTATTATAGTAATATAATATTAATATTATTCAAAAACTAATAATACACATTAACAATTTACTCATTACCATATTCCCTAGATTTATTATTTTTGACTTAAATTTGGTTAACTTTTTACTTAAAATAAAACATGATGAGTATTATTATAATTAAACAATTTGAATAGTCAAATCTAGGGTTTCTGGGTCAATTATAGTTGTTTGTCCTGTCCAGTCTAATATAACCGTTTTGTCCAGTCTAATATAACCGTTTTCCTGTCAAACCTAGCCATTGGAAGATTGCTCTCCCTATTTAATATGTAGCCATGATCTGATTCTTCAACTTGTCCTGACGATGAACCACACTTGCTGGTTCAAAAGGCGTCGACAAATGTATTATCATGTGATTTACGTCAAATAACTTTTTCTCTTAAATTTAATATGGATACAAATGTATTATCATGTGATTTACGTCAAATAACTTTTTCTCTTAAATTTAATATGGATCACAGAAGGCTCAATTCAACAATAGAGCTCTTATTAAACCGAATAATAGAACTAAACTTATTACTTTGTGGGGAGTCTTATTTTGTGCCAAATAGCTTGACATAGGGATATATAATATATATATATATATATATATATATATATATATATATATATATATATATAGATTCAAAAGTGATTGGGTTCAATTGAGGTATTGCTTCTAGTGACCTTCTCTTACACATTTGATGCATTGATAAGAACTATTGTTAGGTATTTTTTAGAGATTATCCTTCTCACGCATTGTAGAACCTCTCTTACACATTTGATACATTGATAAGAAATATTGTTAGCTATTTTTATAGATTATCCTTTTCACACAAACCAGGTCTAGAACCTCTTATCTAAAAAAGATGTCGTGGTATGTGGGGTATGATCAATTTCTTTGCCTTTGACAATGGTATTTTACAAATATCATGGAGTATAAAATTCTAATTAAGTGATGTAGACAATTTTTTTAGCGTTTAGTTGGTTGCAACTGATTCTTAAAAAGTTACAGTGTTTTATTTCATGTGATAAAAAAAATTAGAATTTTCTAAAAAGATCTGAAAAGTTTATGAATGTTTTTTTATGATAGAAAAACATAATTTTTTGTTTAGAAAATCACAACTAAGTTGTATAAAAGACAAATAATAATTTTTTTTAAAAGAGAAAATAGTGGGGATCATGATATATAGGAATAATATATGGGAATGAGACACACTAGCAAATATATAACTACTTTTTGATAATAAAAATATGTTGGTTGTTTCTTATTAAAAAAAATACTTAGTATAAAATAATATTTTCTAGAATATATCCCAACAAAAAAAATCAAGAATCCCTATCCTATAGGACCACCTAATTGTATCATAAATTTCTTTATAAAATAAATCTAGCTTTTAACCCTAAAATGAGATTAAAAACAATCTATCTGATACCCAATACCGGAAATAAGTGCAAACGAAATTTATTTCTTAATCCAGAGATCTCCTTATATGAGAACAAAAATTCCACTATATTTCAATCGATCATGTATTGCCTTGGTAAATTATTTAAAAAAAAAATTAGAGATTAAGAATAAGAGCCTGAAGAAAACACTAAAAAAAACCATTTCCTAATATCAGCACATTATGGACTGATTTTCTCACTATTCAAAAAAATAAATAACGATTAAAACAAGTACTAATTAACTCTACTGCTCATGGCACTTATTTATTTATTGTCCATGTGGCAGGCAGAGTATAAACGCATTGATACATTGACCATGAATTAATCTTTGACAACAATTTATGAAATTAACATTATCAACTAAATTAATTTATTTTTCAAATATTTTAAATTTAATTTTTTTTTGCATTTTTTTATTGGTTTAACAGAATTCACACTTATTATGCGGCAGTTCTTATTTCTATCTTTATAACATTATAAAGACATGCTAGAGAAATAGCTATCACGCACTGAGTGATAATACGTGGAAAGAGGGGGCGAGCGTGGAGAGGGCTTTATGCAATGATGTCAGGTCATCACGTGATATATGTTGTACGTGATGTCTCTCATGTGGTTTAACGTACATATATTTATATTATTATATGGATTATAGTATAGTTATGACTTTCCTTTGAATGATTGCAACTTATCAATAGTTTTGATGTATATGGGTTGTTTTGATTTTTGTTTAGAAATTTTCATTTCTAAAATCCTAGGTTTTCAATGAAATGAAAAATGTTATAAAAGTTAATTTGTATTATCTTGTGAGTAACTTTTTTTTCCTTTATCTAAAGTTTGATAATCTATTATTGTAAATATTTTGTTTTATTTGAAAATTATTATTATTGTTAATTTGTATTATCTTAGGGATAATTTTCTTTTCTTTTACATAAAGCTTGATAATTAATTATTGTAAATATTTTGTGTCGTTTTATTTATTTATACTATAAAGGTTTGGTAAATCAAAGGCTATGTGGAAAGCTTAGTAAAAAATTGTAATTGTAAATATTTTGTTTTATTTATTTTTACTATAAAGATTTGGTAAATCATGGGCTATGTGGGAAGTTTAGTGAAAAATATTAATTTTTAAAGTTTATTTTAATTTTATATAAAAATGGTTATAACAAGTCTTAGACATCATGGGGAAAAGACACTAAATGAAAATATTTTCACTCACTAAACAATTACTTCTTTCTCTAGAGATAAATCATCTCAATTGGTAAAAAAAAGCAAAGGAAGGTATGAAAAAACACCTGAGTAAACTAAGAAGGAAGAAAAGAAAACTATTACTTGAATAGGATGTTGTTAAGGTAAGGCAGGACAATGTCAGTTAAGGTATTCTTAAGCTAGTTGGGGCCAATGGAATCCCTAAGTTAGAATTATTGAGTCTATGAGTTCTCAAGCTGGACTTGTATAGTCTTGATGTCTTTGGATAGACCTTGCTAAGTCACTCTCAAGCAACTATTTTGGGAGTGAAAAAATGGCTCGAGGGAGAACTATTGGTTGTCATTTTCATTGGTTGGGAGGAGTGGTCTTTCTCCTTTGTGAAATCCCTGACATCTTCAACCCTAACAGATAAGTATTTTAGAACATAATTGTGACTCTGAATAGTAATGGTATATGAAATTTTTATTTGTAAGAATTGATTGATGTAAAGATTTATGAAGCTCTATGGAAATTAATAAAATGGCAAAATTGTGTGGTGACTCTGTTATAGAAAGGTTAAAGTTGTTGTTATGTATTCTATGGAGAAGGGTTAGTATGTTATGGTAAATTTTATATGCAAGATATTAATAATATTATGTACATTGTCAAAACATGTTAGCTTCCCCACTAGTAGACAGAAGTCTCAATATAGCCCTCATTTCTGCAAATAAATTATACCTAAATACTACAAAAGGGTGAATTGCAACTCCCAGCAAGAATCCAAGTCCCAGTGGTAATCTAAGATAAAGAAATTACAAGAAATGAAGAATTGAGTTAAGTAAACTATCGAGAGACAAAATCATATGACTATCTGAACAAAAAATATACCAAAACAGAGAAATAATTGCGACAAAAAATATAATTTAAATTACACTGACATGTCAAATGAAATAAATAACTACAGTATAGAAAGAGTAACAGAATAGGTCCTACATGTTTGTTATAGACATTTTTGGGCACTGCAACCCCAATCATAAATTTCCATAAACTGAGGGCTCCTAAGTCCCTCAAAGTGTTGCTTCACTGCCTAAAGGAACAAGGTCAGCTGATTACATCATCTCCCAGAAGTTCTCCACTAAAAAATGCTCAGAAATGGTCAAAACTGGACCATACTGAATACCCAGTGGAGAGGGTTCGATGCATATCACCTTCCCAGTGTAAAGGGTGCGATGCATACTGAATGGCCCCTCTGTAGGGTGCAATGGGTGAGAATGGACAAATGACAGAGACAGTTTGCAAGGTGGAAGATCATGGAATCTTCCAGAAGCTTCCCCTCTCACACTTGCCTCTCTGTTTTCGACCAAGGATGAGTAAGATATCATCAGTCTCCAAGTGGAATCAAGAACTATCAAAGAGAAGACACTAATCAAGACCCCAGAAGATGACTCACTCCCTACAATCATCTATATATGGATCCCTCATCACAGAGATCCGAAGGCTGGAATCTTGTATCTTGTAGAGAAGTGCTGTTGGTTTTTTGGTTTAACTTCATAGTGTTGGGTGATCTAAGCTTTACTTGAGGTGAAGAAGGGCTTTCTTGCTGGAGGATGATGCTGGGTCAGAACTATTGGTTGTAATCCTCTTACTTTTTTTGATATTAATAAAGCTATTCAAGTTTTCCTCCATATTCTTATATGTTTGATTATATATGCATTTGTATGGTTAACACATATCTGGTCCTGTGTTATTTATGAATATAGATCTCTGTTCTTCGATAGTAGTATGTTTGTTTGATTCCACATGTGCTCTTTGAAGCTGGGCAGACGAAGAAGAAGCAACAAAGATCTATCAGGAAGGAGAGGAATCAAGTAAGGAACCA
>APFE030639683.1:44935-57435 GCA_000404065.3 Pinus taeda
AAAAATAAAGAGGTACTGGTCAGCAATGACTGGGGAAAATTGGGAAGAAAACTTGAAAAAACTTTATTGGTAGCAAGTCGCTCTTGAACAGGACACTTTCTCTCTGCATCCGAGCCGGGTTGGGTTGTTCCGTTCACTGGTCACATCACCATTGGTCCGTCACACCATCCATATTTGGGGTTAATGCTACCTATCCATTATTAGTGTCGCTGATATTTTCAAGAGAAGTCATTCAGAGAATTTGCCTGTGTCTCAGCCGCTACAATACATTCACGCTCCATTCTTTTCATGATCGCCACCCTAAACCCCGTACCATAAAATCATTTTCACTTCCAAAATCATTTGCTTCGTTCCATGTCGTAGATGTGGGATTCATTAAGGCCCTCCTATGATGGGTCACTTCTTGTCGACATCATCTCATATCCAAGAAGTCGACCTAGGAACAACCCTTTCAGTACTTTGAAGCTTGCATGCCTCAGTGGCAACTTTCTCACTTTCGGCGACAGGTTTACATTAATGGCCTTCGACTGAGAGATTTTGCGTGGTGTTCGATGCCAAGTCCTTTTTCACACCACGTGAATTGTACTGTAGTACCTTGAGGGTCATTGTCATTATTAGTGATTCTCTCGCGCCTATTAACAGCTTACATCATTGGCTAGTAATCAGGCGATGTCTTTCCATGTTCGACTCCAGAACATTTTTCACATGGATCGAGTTGTACTCCGAGTGAAGATTGAACGAGTTTTGAAGACCCCGGATCTAGTTTCATCCATGCGGGCTGCAATATATTCAGGAATATAAAGACATCAAATGTACATCATTGCTGAACAGATGATCATCCAAATCAAAGGATGATGAGTCCAAATCATCCGTCTGCCACACAGACGATTGTCTGTCCTATGTACATGAAAATGAATTTATAAAGCTGAGCATGGGAATGCCCGCCTCAGCTAGATCATGAAAAATGTTGTGAAGATAATGTATGGTATTGTATCTTATTACAGGTCGCCTCCTAGCTCGAAAAAACTTCAGATCCTCATGGTAAAGCATTTCACCCAACATCAAAAGATTAACGACCTCATGCTTTAGGGGGCAACTGTTATAGACATTTTTGGGCACCGCAACCCCAATCATAAATTTCCATAAACTGAGGGATCCTAAGTCCCTAAAAGTGTTGCTTCACTGCCTAAAGGAACAAGGTCAGCTGATTACATCATCTCCCAAAAGTTCTCCACTAAAAACTGCTCAAAAATGGTCAAAACTGGACCATACTGAATACCCAGCGCAGAGGGTGCGATGCATATCACCTTCCCAGTGTAAAGAGTGCGATGCATACTGAATGGCCCCTCTGTAGGGTGTGATGGCCGAGAATGCACAAATGGCAGAGACAGTTTGCAAGGTGGAAGATCATGGAATCTTCCAGAAGCTTCCCCTCTGACACTTGCCTCTCTGTTATCGACCAAGGATGAGTAAGAGACCATCAGTCTCCAAGTGGAATCAAGAACTATCAGAGAGAAGACACTAATCTAGACCCCAGAAGATGACTCACCCCCCTACAATCATCTATATATGGATCCCTCGTCACAGAGATCCGGAGGCTGGAATGTATCTTATAGAGAAGTGTTGTTGGTTTTCTGGTGTAAACTTCATAGTGTTGGGTGATCTAAGCTTTACTGAGGTGAAGAAGGGCTTTCTTGCTGGAGGATGATGCTAGGCTAGAACATATGGTTGTAATCCTCCTGCTTTTCTTGATATTAATAAAGCTATCCAAGTTTTCCTCCATATTCTTGTATGTTTGATTATATATGCATTTTATGGTTACACATATATGGTCCTGTGTTATTTATGAATATAGATATCTGTTCTTCGATAGTAGTATGTTGCTTTGATTCCACAGGTGCTCTTTCAAGCTAGGCAGACAAAGAAGAAGCGACAAAGATCTATCAGGAAGGAGATGAATCAAGTAAGGAACCAAGCGCAAGACTAAGGTTGGTGTCCTTTGTTCCACTCTTATCTATTTTCATAAAGGAAAGCGAAAGTAGACTTTACTTGTTTGTTTCTAAGATAGCTACCAGTCTTATTTTATTTTAAATCCTTACCATTACTAATATCCCTAGATCTATTAATATAGGAATAATTACTATAAATAATAATAATTAATATGATAATATTATATCTTTACACTCACTAATTTCCCCAGATTTATTAGTGTTTTAATAATTAATTTATATTAAATAGTTACCCAAGCCATTAATAATAAGAATCATACTATTATAGTAATATAATATTAATATTATTCAAAAACTAATAATACACATTAACAATTTACTCATTACCATATTCCCTAGATTTATTATTTTTGACTTAAATTTGGTTAACTTTTTACTTAAAATAAAACATGATGAGTATTATTATAATTAAACAATTTGAATAGTCAAATCTAGGGTTTCTGGGTCAATTATAGTTGTTTGTCCTGTCCAGTCTAATATAACCGTTTTGTCCAGTCTAATATAACCGTTTTCCTGTCAAACCTAGCCATTGGAAGATTGCTCTCCCTATTTAATATGTAGCCATGATCTGATTCTTCAACTTGTCCTGACGATGAACCACACTTGCTGGTTCAAAAGGCGTCGACAAATGTATTATCATGTGATTTACGTCAAATAACTTTTTCTCTTAAATTTAATATGGATCACAGAAGGCTCAATTCAACAATAGAGCTCTTATTAAACCGAATAATAGAACTAAACTTATTACTTTGTGGGGAGTCTTATTTTGTGCCAAATAGCTTGACATAGGGAATAATATATCTTTTATATATATTCTATATAAAATATATGTATGTTTATAGAAATTCAAAAGTGATTATTGATTGGGTTCAATTGAGGTATTTCTTCTAGTGACCTTCTCTTACACATTTGATGCATTGATAAGAACTAATTGTTAAGTATTCTTAAGAGATTATCCTTCTCACGCAATGTAGAACCTCTCTTACACATTTGATACATGAATAGAAATATTGTTAGCTATTTTTAGAGATTATCCTTTTCCACACAAACCAGGTCTAGACCTCTTTATCTAAAGAAGGAAGGTCGTCGTCTGTTAGGTAATGATAATTTCCTTTCCTTGACAATGGTATTCTAAAAATTCATGGAGTATAAAATTCCTAATCAAGTGATGTAGACAATTTTTCAGGTTAGTTGGGTTGCAACTGATTCTTAAAAAGTTACAGTGTTTTATTCAATAGAAAAAAAATTAGAATTTTCTAAAGTCTGAAAAGTTTTGAATGTTTTTTTATGATAGAAAACAGAATTTTTTGGTTAGAAATCACAACTAAGTTGTATAAATGACAAATAATAAATTTTTAAGAAAATAGTGGGGATATGATATATAGGGATATAAATGGGGATGAGACACACTAGCAATATATAACTAATTTTGATAATAAAAATATGTTGGTTGTTTCTTTAAAAAAAATACTAATTAAAATAATACTTTCTAGAATGTATCCAAACAAAAAAATAAAAAATCCCTATCCTATACCACCACCTAATTGTATCATAAATTTCTTTATAAAATAAATCTAGATTTTAACCCTAAAATGAGATTAAAAACAATCTATTTGATACCAATACCGGAAATAAGTGCAAACGAAATTTATTTCTTAATCCAGAGATCTCCTTATATGAGAACAAAAATTCCACTATATTTCGATCATGTATTGTCTTGGTAAATTATTAAAAAAAAAAAATTAGAGATTAAGAATAAGAGCCTGAAGAAAACACTAAAAAAATCATCACATTAGGACTGATTTTCTCACTATTCAAAAAAATAAATAACGATTAAAACAAGTACTAATTAACTCTACTGCTCATGGCACTTATTTATTTATTGTCCATGTGGCAGGCAGAGTATAAACACATTCATACATTGACCATGAATTAATCTTTGACAACAATTTATGAAGTTAACACTATCAACCAAATTAATTTATTTTTCAAATATTTTAAATTTAGGTTTTTTTTTGCATTTTTTATTGGTTTAGCAGAATTCACACTTATTATGCGGCAGTTCTTATTTCCACCATTATAACATTATAAATGCTATTTAACATGTGAAGAGAATAACCATCGCCTACTGAGTGACAGCACGTGGAAAGAGGAGGCAAGCATGGAGAGGGCTTTAAGCAATGATGTCAGTTCATCACGTGATATACGTGATGTGTGGTTTAACGTACGTATATTTATGTTATTATATGAATTATAGTATAGTTATGACTTTCCTTAAAAAGATTGCAACTTATCAATAGTTTTGACGTATATGGGTTGTTTTGATTTTTGTTTAGAAATTTTCATTTCATATCTTAGTTTTTCAATGAAACGAAAAATGTTATAAACGTTAATTTGTATTATCTTATGGGTAACTTTCTTTTCCTTTATCTAAAGTTTGATAATCTATTATTGTAAATATTTTGTTTTATTTGAAAAATATTATTATTGTTAATTTGTATTATTTTAGGGATAATTTTCTTTTCCTTGACATAAAGTTTGATATTTAATTATTGTAAATATTTTGTGTCATTTTATTTATTTATATCTTAAAGATTTGGTAAATCAAAGGCTATGTGGAAAGTTTAGTAAAAAATTGTAATGGTAAATATTTTGTTTTATTTATTTTTACTATAAAGATTTGGTAAATCATGGGCTATGTGGGAAGTTTAGTGAAAAATATTAATTTTTAAAGTTTATTTTAATTTTATATAAAAATGGTTATAACAAGTCTTAGAAATCATGGGGCAAAGACACTAAATGAAAATATTTTCACTCACTTGACAATTACTTCTTTCTCTAGAGATAAATCGTCTCAATTGGTAAAAAGAAGCAAAGGAAGGTATAAAGGAAGGTATGAAAGAACACCTGAGTAAACTAAGAAGGAAGAAGATAAAACTATTACTTGAATAGGATGTTGTTAAGATAAGGCAAGACAATGCCAGTTAAGGTATTCTTAAGCTAGTTGGGGCCAATGGAATCCCTAAGTCAGAATTATTGAGTCTATGAGTTCTCAAGCTGGACTTGTATAGTCTTGATGTCTTTGGATAGACCTTTCTAAGTCACTCTCAAGCAACTGTTTTGGGAGTGAAAAACTGGCTCGAGGGAGAACTATTGGTTGTCATTCTCATTGGTTGGGAGGAGTGGTCTTTCTCCTTTGTGAAATCCCTGACATCTTCAACCCTAACAGATAAGTATTTTAGAACATAATCGTGACTCTGAATAGTAATGGTATATGAAATTTGTATTTGTAAGAATTGATTGATGTAAAGATTTATGAAGCTCTATGTAAATAAGTAAAATGGCAAAATTGTGTGAAGACTCTGTTATAGAAAGGTTAAAGTTGTTGTTATGTATTCTGTGGAGAAGGGTTAGTATGTTATGGTAAATTTTATATGCAAGATATTAATAATCTTATGTACATTGTCGAAACATGTTAGCTTCCCCACTAGTAGACAAAAGTCTCAATATAGCCCTCATTTCTGCAAATAAATTATACCAAAATACTGCAAAAGGGTGAATTGCAACTCCTGGCAGGAATCCAAGTCCCACTTAATCTCTACAGTACCAGTAGTAATCTAAGATAAAGAAATTACAAGAAATGAATAATTGAGTTAAGTAAACTATTGAGAGACAAAATCATATGACTATCTAAACGAAAAATATACCAAAACAAAGAAATAATTGCGAAAAAAAATATAATTTAAATTACACTGACATGTCAAATGAAATAAATAACTACAATATAGAAAGAGTAACAGAATAGGTCCTACATGTTATCTCTGGTACAATTCTAAATTGATCCATAACTAAATCGTGATTAATAACCTCCATCGACTAATATATACATTTACAAGATATGTAAGAAAGTAACTATGCTCGGTGAATAGACCAAAAATACATATAATGTGATTATACAAATTTATAATGAATAGTAAAAGAACTTGACTGAAAATATAACTTTGTTCATCGATACCAATTCTTTAACGAACCAATTTAATACTATTTTGAAAGAAAAGGCACCCAAATAACAATGTTATTTAGGATATACCATAAACAAACAATGGATCGAGACACAAATATGAACAAAAAATATATCTTTTCCATATAGCTTAACAAAGAGTAATAATCCTTGAAGACAATTGTAGCGATGATGGAGAACATAAGTTTTAAAAAGTGATATTTTGGAAAGGGAAAAAACTACAAATTAATTATAGCCAAAGTTTGTATAACATATTTCAAAACTCTAAAAAGCCCAAGCTAGAGAAAAATCATATATTAACATTCAAATAAAAATTTATACTAAGGAGAAGAGTAGAGATCAAATGAAACATGGAAAAGAAAAGAAGATCGAATAAGCCCTGACTATAAACTTTCAAAAGCCCCAAGAAACATGATTCACGAGAATAGGAGACAGACCAACTTAGAATCCTAACTTCCAAGCGACCCTAATATACGAACACAAATAAGACACAGTATCTATATCTATATATATATATCTATATATATATATATATATATATATATATATATATATATATATAAGCAAGGGAAAGTAACAGAAGTGAGATGAACTTAGATGTTGTACATACCTAATGAAGATTAGGAATAGGCTCGTTGACACAATGTTAGAACCAAGGTCATGGAAACCTTAGTATAACCATTAACCTTGCATAATGGAGTTCTCAGTAAAAAGAAGAAATTTTGAAGCAGGATTTCTTGTTACCTGAGTAAATGACCAATTGAATTCCACATCAAAAAAGCTGGTGAAGAAACTCTTGGCACATCTGCTAACTATAAATTAAAAAGTACAAGAACTATGTTAGGAGAATCGATGAAGCACCTCTCTGCATTTTAAAACCTATAAATTAGATTAACCACTAGTGAAAGCCATGTAAATACTTGAGATTTCTAGTGCCATAAACTAAAGGGAGAAGAGGAAAACCCTAATTCCATTAGGGTTAGTTGCAAACTACTGAACTCCAAACAACAAAACCACATAATGACAATACCAGTGGTGAGGTAGAGGGAAGGGAAGTTTCCCTTAACCACCTTACTGAAATTAGGACCATTAAATCAAACCCTAAAAGAATTAACGGTGAACTCAAGGACGAGTGTCCCAAACAACTAGAGTTGTGTTCAATTAAGTGGATACTAGTTAGAGGCTCGAGAGACTTCCATTATGATATCAACAATGTATTTCAACCATACTCACAAGAAAATAAAACCAAGACTTTATTCATGATTATTTAGCCAATACTCATGCCAATACCCATCCATAACTTTATTATAGAATCCTTTATGTATTATCGACCCAAGATGTATGCCTTAGATTATGGATGGTGAAACTACGATATTATGGAGATAATGATAATTGAAATTTGACTACACAAAAATAAAGAAACCAAAAGTATATCTTATAGGATATATATAAATATATGATATTACTCTTGGTAACATAGTAATACAGAAATATTAATGGATGTTACAATTGGTATCAGAGCCATGTTTCTACATTGTGGCATATTTGGGCAACCAAAGGAATAACAAAAATGTATTAATGTCCATAGAGAAAGCATGATGAGGAGAGGAGCTGGAAATACACCACCAGTAAGACCATCCATAGGAACTGGTTTTGTACCATTTGCATAAGCCAATCCTGAAATGTGGGTTCAATTGAAAGAGGAGTCTCGAAACCCAATTGTTATCCTGCTAAATACAGTTCAACAATTAAGAATCAAAATGTCTAATCCAAGGAATAACAATGAAAACCGATGCGAGAAGAAGAGAGGATTATGAAAATTCTTACAAATATGAAAAATCACATAAATTCAATTCCAAGCCCTCATAATGGGAATAGAGTTGAAGCATATAGACGAAGAGATGATAATATGCAAGAGAAAAGTCATATATAGGAATATGAAGGAGGTAGAGATGAAAATGAAGAATAATATGGTAATGTTTCTAGCCAAAAAGGGGAGAAAAGTCTTAAGAGTGAATTGAAAGGAGAATTTAAAAAAATTAAACCTCCAACATTCGATGGTGAGTTAGAAGAAATATGGAAGCTTGGTTAGTTAATATGAACAAATATTTCCAAATTTACGAGTATGATAACAATCTAAAGGCTTAGTTGGAAATATACAAACTTTAGGGGAAATCCACTTTATGGTGGGAAGAGGTTAATACAGTGCATGGAATTGATGAGCAAGAAGTGACATGGGAAGATTTCCAAAAACATTTCAAAGTTAAGTTTTTGATAGAACAATTCTATGACAAAAAATCAAAGGAGTTTCACGACTTGAAATTAGAGAATCTTTTTATGGATGAATTTGTAGCAAATTTTACATCTTTATTAAGGTATGTTCCCTATATACATGAAGAAAAATCCAAAGTAGATCATTTCACAAATGGTGAGTCTATATTTATGAAGGGGCAGTTTGAATTTGATAATCCTAAAACTATGGATGAAGCTATTCGGAAAGGTCGAATATGATATCAGCAAATGAAGCAAAGAGGAGAAGGTGTTAAGCACTAGTCCAACAAGAAAGGACAAAATAATTTCCAGAGTAACAAAAACATAAAAATTGCCAGCAACAAAAATTTCCATAAAAATTAGAAGAACAAGTTCTCTGGGAAAATCAGCAGAAGCCACAACCGCAAAATGAGCCTAAACTAGCTTAATTATCCAATAAACTAGAATTTAGTCAGGCCCAAAGATTCCCATTACAATTTTTGGGTTGTGGGGAACTTCATTTTATAAACATTGTCCCCAGTGTGCAAGAACCAAATAGGTTGTTAACATTTAGGAAGTGTCTACAATTGGAGATGTGTCGAGAAACATACCAAAACTAATGTTGCTCTTGTGGACCATCAAGCAAAGTATCAACCTATGATGATAAAATTTGAAGGTAAGATATTTAACCATGTTGTATCTATTTTAATAGACCTGGGAGCAAGTTTAAGTTATATCAACCCGAAAATAATATAATTATGTCATTTATAAACGAACAGATTTAAAAACCCTTGGTTGGTATTGTTGCATCTATTTTTTCAACATTCCAAGGAAGTGGGATTTTAAAGACTTCAAGGATTTTTCAAAGTTAGAATTATCAGCGAGCGATTTATTGAGTCATTGTAAACCCATTCTGCAAAATTTGTAATGTAAATGATGCTAGTAAGACCATATATGTATGTAACAACCTAAGTAAGCATATTATTCTAGCAAGAATTTCATCCTTGGAGGTTTTTGCCTCATTGATTCATCTGTGTTTCTAAACACGGATGGTCGGCAGAGTTTTTCCCTCTAGCCTCAGCCCAAAGCTAGGATGGTGTTCTTCATCAAAGTCTTAGGTGAGTTGTAGTGTTTTAGTCGAGTCTTCTGTAAATGTAATTTGGGAATAATTTAAGCTAATTGGCTAAATTATTTTATTACAAATCACTTGGCCTACTAGATCATATTGTGTCACAAAATTGGGTGGGTAATTTGAGGGTCTATATCAAATGGGTGTTCCCCCTTTTAGGGTTGTAAATGTAAAATATTATGTAAAAATTATTTTAGTGCATGGTCCCTCATACTTAGACACCATGGATAAAATATTCAAGGGTGGAATGAATATTTAACCCCCTCAAGTGTCAATTAATTAATTTTTCCCGTAAAAATTAAATTAATTGTAAACCAAAAAATTAATTAATTTAGAGTCAAAATTAAAGTCCCAGAGAAATTAAATTCTCCAAGTGGAAAAATTCATGGGTGTCAAAGAAATTAATTTTTAGAGGCCCCCACCAAGGGAATATTGGAAATTTTAAGAAAAAATGGACCCTTGGTCCTTAATGGTTAAGTCAAAGTCAATTTTTTTAGGAAATTAGCTCAAAATAATTATTTTTGAGCTAATAAAAAATGGGTTAAATGAGAAATTCGAAAATTTCTCAAAAACAAAGATTTTCAATGGTGGAGATTAAAAGATGATCAAATATTTTTCAATGGTTGAGATTATTTTGACGGGGATCAAGCCAACTAGCTGTTATTTTTCCACTTGGAGGATTTATCTATAAATTAGAGGTCATTTGTGTCTCTAACCATGATGATGAAAGCTCTGGCTTTGGTCTATGTAATTTTGTAATGTTGGTGTTGTGCCATTGATCTACTAAGAATGTTTGAAATCTCATAATTAAATACTTAGGGTTCAGTTCATGGTGTTCGTTTTCTGATTATTTGTGGTATTTGCTAATTAAGGACTTTCCTATATTGTAATTATTATTTATAAACTTGTTTATTCATTATATAGGATAAGAACATTCTATATTTATATTTTGGGTCTATCTTAGTTGCTTGAAGGAAAAATATAGCGTTTGCAGGTACACTAGCCCTTGGTCTCCAAGTTCATAGACTTTGGAGGAGAGTTGACCTTGTTTGAGCTCCAAGAATTTTGTTTTGTTTTCTTACTTCGTTAAGGCTTTGGGAAACACTATAACTTTCAAAACACATTAGATCTATTGTCATTTTTCATCATTTGAAAATTTATTTCTCAAAAAATATTTGATTTTCAAACATTGTACATTTGTAAATAATTTTTTATAACCTTGTTTTGCAGCTAAATGGGGTTTGGGGTTTTATTTTGAAATTTTGTATATATTGGGGATTTGGGTATTTTTATTTTCATTTGTGCAGGTGAGATCAAAGGGAAATAGTTGGAATAGAGCTAGATCTAGGCCCTTGAGGGTAAGATCTAACCTCTAATTTATTTATTTTTGTAGGGACAGCTACTGAAGAATTTGCAAGAAATTGAAGATCTGAAGCAAATTGATTTTCAGAGGAGGGTTTCAAAATTTTGTTAGGTCCTAGAGGCCCAACATCCTCCTCTAGCCCCAACATCAACCTTCCTTGGCCCTACATCATCCTCTTCTCCCTCTACGTTAGGGGATCTAACCTCTTAAAGGTTGGCCACAAGCCTTAGAGGGCCTCAACCTCCTCCTTTAGCCCATGTGTCAAGGGTTTCAGGACATTTTTGGCCTAGATGTAAGCCTAGGAGACTTCGACACCCCTCCTAGACCCTAGAAAGTTGCCCTAAGGGCTTGTCGTGGGATTTTCTAGCCCTTCTCCTAACCTCAACCCTCCTCTTCCTCCTCTACATCCCTTCGCTCTCTCTTTTGGTCTCTTCTTTGACCATTTCCACCCTTCTTTTGGCCTCTTTCCTTTGCCACTAGACCTTCTAATCCTCTCCCAGCCCAAAACTAGCCCTAGTGAGCCTAGTGTTAGCCTTTCTTGGCCCTAGCTTTCCGTCATTCATCCTTGGTTGGTCTATGAAATTTCTAGACTAAATATTGGTGGGCTTTGTAGGGAGAAATTGGCTCAAAATTTGTGTTTTCAAGTCGCATCTTCATTGGAAAAATTCTTGGCAAATTTGACAACTGATCTTCAAGACCTTAGGTTTAGGTTTTGCTCTCTAAACCCTTGCTTCTCTTTGTTTTACTTCAGCAATGATAATTACTCAATAATAGTAGGAAAATTTCATTTTAATTGGCTAAAACATGTTCATAAATTGCCCAACACACTAAGGATTCAAGTGCTTAAGTTGGGTATTCATCATTAGGCTTGTTTCATGGTTTATTATTGAATGTAATAAGAGTAATAAGATTTGATATATCATTTGTAAATACATATAAGAAGCATCAAATTGATTATTAATATATCCAGCACATTTCCACATCATCTAAGCAACTTGGGCATTGATTGTTTAGCATAAATATTCAAGTTTTCATGATTGATATCTTTGCATAATAAATGTGATCAGATCTGAAATGATTCTGAAATTACATCATAAGAAGGCTGTTAACTCATAATTTCATATTGGAAAGTTTTATTTGGCATTTATAGGTTGCTTGGCACATCCCGACACTTTGCTAGCTCATTGTTTACATAAATATACCTTGTTGTCATAAATCTATCTATTGCTCAAGTGTGGATATCATAAGTAGCATAAACGTTAGCCTTTTTCATGTTCTAAGTTTCCCATTATTTTATGAACTTGGAGATCTGAATTTTGTTGTTTGATAAAGGTTACATAAGTTTTAAATTTTCACATAATAACCACTCTCTTTCATAATTGTGTTGAGAAAATTAAGTCTCTTTAGGCATACTGATATCTTCTCATCTAAATCATATAGTTTCTTTCTTTATATCTATCTATATTGACATTTGAATCTTGGAAATTAAATTGTTCAGTGATAAATCTACATTGGTATTTGAGCATCTTTTGATAATTGACATTGAAATGCATCGTCTAAAGAACACAATCTTGTTATTGTTATTGGAATCTTGTATTGGAAACCATTGGTAAAGTGTTGAGGATAAGTGTTATAGGTTTCCTTAATTGTTATCATTGATATCTCTTGTTGGTCAATATCTTTCTGGAATCATTGTGAGAATATCTTTTGTCTATTGTTGGCACTTGC
>APFE030639683.1:62435-77598 GCA_000404065.3 Pinus taeda
AATGAAAGATTCATTTCAATGCATTTCTTAAATACTTTTCATAGATTAGAACGAGATTCTTGGAATTCGCTTACATAAGGAGTGAAATCATTCATGTGTACCTCCATAGAATCATGAACAATTTAAGAAAAGATTCTTAGAACTTCCCTCTGGAAAGTAACAAGGGAATTGAATAGACAAAATGGAAGGACTCTTTAGGAAAAGGTACTCCAAGACATGTAAATGTGGCCTTATCTTGGTCTTCAGGGCTGATCTAGATTTGGTTATATCCACTAAATCCATTCAGGAAGGAGAAGAATTTCTTTCCTACAAGGCCATCTAGGACTTGTTCAATAAATGGCAAAGGAAAATGGTCCTTCTTTGTAGCCTTGTTAAGTTCTCAGTAATCAACACATATCTTCAACTTCCCATTTTTATTGGGGACTAAAACAAGAGGTGACACCCACTCACTATCTGAAATGGGGTATATGAACCCTGCATCTAGTAACTTATGCAATTCTTATTTCATAATGTGCTTGAGAGTTTGATTCATCCTTCTCTAGGGTTGGTGCATAGGCTTGCATCCCTCTTTGATGAAAACATAATGAGTATAGACTCGGGGATGCACACCTCTCATTTCCTTATAATCCCAAGAAAAATCATCCATATGTTGCCTCAATACACTACATATTTTTTCTTCCTGCTCCGCAGAAAGAGAGGGGTTGATCTTTTGAGTTATAGATGGGCCAACCTCCACAATCTTGGTAGGTTCTAGGATAGAGTCAACATATCACAATTCATTCCAAGGACTACTCTCAGATTCTTACATTAGTTCCTCAACTGGTATGGTAATGAGAGATTGATTCATCAATTTCCCCCCCTCCTACAACAGTGTCTAGAGTGTAGACTGGGTAGAGGGACGTCTGTAAAATTCTTCCTCTTACTCCTTCTCTAACCATAAGGGTAAATTATGCTCAACACAAGTTTGAGTAGGACGATACAGCACAACTTGTTTTGATAAATGCCCATTTTTAATAGTCATTTTCCCAGACCTTCAACTAATGTAGGCATCAATAGTGTCCAACCAAGGTCTTCCTATAATGAGAAGATAGCCATTAAACTTGGTTTGGGATGGAGGACCAAGAAATCAATGGGATACTCCCAAGAGCCAATAAATATTGTGACATCCTTAATAACTCCTTCAGGATCTACTGTGAATTTATCTACAAGCTGCAACACTATAGTGTCTTCCTCAAAGCCCCTTGGAGGTTGAGTTTCAACATGATTTCCATGGTCATTACATTGACTGCAGCCCCAAGATCAGTAAAATTATTAGTAAGCATAATGCCATCAATGTGCACATCCACTGTTGGGCTACCATGATCTAAGTATTTTGGAGAGATCACCCTCCCAGCCATCAGATCAAATAGTTTTCCAACAAAATTGATTGTGGGGGTATCTCTTCTTCTTCTCCAAATCCTTTTAAAACATTCCTCCTTGATAAGCTTGTTGTAAATGGGAACATCTTTGATGGCCTGGAGAAGGAGAATCTTGACACACAAGTTTTTCAATTCTCTCATAAGTTCAGCCTCTTCTGCGGTGTGTTTTTTAGGGTGGACCAACCTTTCAGCATAAGGAAGTTCATTGACTTGAGGGACAATCTCCTCCTTCTCTTATTCATGCTCTTTAGGTGGATAAGGTGGGTGATTACCTGAGAGCACCTTCCAAAACCTAAGGTTGATCCCTTGGATTTCCATAGCATAAGAATTGTAGGATATCTCCCCACTATAAACCTGTTTTGCTCGCCTATTGTTCGGGTTTGGATTGGGTTGAGAAGAAATTTGAGGTTTCTTAGGTGGATTTTTGTGAGAAGGTTGTGGTGGAGGTTGAGGTGGAGGTAGTAAATCAGTAGGTTGGGTGGTTTGATGCCTCCACCCTGGTGAGGGTTTCCCCATTGGGAAGGTTGGGTTGGATATGGCTGAAAATGAGGGTTGATAGGCTGAGAACGATATTGGGAATTATAAGACCAAGGAGGAGGTGTGGACCATGATGGATTAGTTGAAGGGTACCAAGGCTGGAAAGGTGCATTTTGATTTGGATTGCAGTGAGGATAATTTTCACCTCGCATGCCTTGTTGATATGGTCTAGGACCATGGGTTTCCTTTGGTTAATGAAGCACAACTTCTCGAACACACCTTCTACCCCTCTATGGTATACAACATTTAGGCTTGGAAGAGAGGGACATTTATCTATTGCATGATTCTCTTCACAGACTAAGCAGACTTCTATGACATTCAATGGACATCCATTCCTAGGATATCTTTTAGTACACCTAGGGAAAAATATAGCTAGTTCCCTCTCTTCTTCCTCTTGCCTTCTTTTGATTTTCATAGTATCCATCTGCAAGGCAAAGGTATGCAACATTTCACTCTTAAAATAGTTCAACATACTTCCATCTCATGCTTGATGGTTGTTGTGGAGGGAGAGGAACTGACCAAGCTTTGGCTGGACCTACCCTTCTTCCTAGCATCCCTAGAGTGATTCTTGAATACATTGTTGATGTCATCATAAGGAAGTTGGTAGATATCTCCTCTAGATAACATGTTGAGGTTTTCCATTACCTCCTCCCTGATTCCATGGAGAATAACTAGCTTGCGTGACTTGGGGTCAAGGGTACAGTTGGCCCTCCTATAATTGAGTCTAAATATTTCCTCATAGTCCTCCAAAGATTCATGAGGTCTAAGGATCATCCTAAAGATTTCCTCCTTTGTTTCTTTGGACCTACAGTAATCTCAGTATTTGTAATTGAAGGCTTGTTGCATTTGGGCCCGGGTAGTGATGCTGCCTCCAAGTAGACTCATAAACCAGCGCAACGTTGCATATTTGAGGGTAGAAGGAAACAACTACATCTTTTTTACATCAGAGGCATAGCTATAGGTCCTATAGACAACAGCAAACTCAAACATGAAGGTGTTAGGATCCTCAGAGTTTAGGCCATGGAAATGTGGAAGGAAGGCATGGCTTATATTTTTCATTCTATCATCTCCATTGGCCTCTCTGATAGAGCAAAGCTCATTGTTCTAGTTTTCAGCCATAGTTTGGGTAGGTTATATAGGTTTTTCCTCTCCTATAGATTCTCAAAAAAAATTAGGTCGCTCTCCTAAAGGGTTTTCCAACTCCCCTGTAGTTAGAGAGGGAAGCTCACATACATCGAAGAAGAATGAAGGTTGACTGCTTGAGGAGGTGGGGGCTTTTGGAAATAATTTACCTTGGTTATCCCTAATCCTATGAAGCATGAAAGAACAAGTTTTATTTTTAAAATTTTCACTTTTTTTCAAATCAATAAGACTTATGCAAAACAGAAGAAAATAAAAGATAAAATACAAATAATAATAATAATAATATCAAATAATTCTTAAGAAGAAACAACACCTACTTAGACACCTCCCTGGAAACAGCACCAAAAAGTGATGGGCCTTGGTATTGCACCAAGGATGTTGCAACTCCCAAGGGCTTCTCAAATAAAATTATCAACTCGAGGTTCATACAAACTTAGAGGTGATAGTGTTATATGCACAACAGATTAGGTTCTACTCATGTCACTCATATCCATGAAATCATATCAATGTGTTCGAAGACCACTCCTCCTACTAATTACAGTGATAACTTTTTATGAAAGCATAAATGGACATGATTCTAGCTACAAAGGTGAAAATGTCATTCATTAAATGTAAATGCTATTTTAAATTGAATTAAAGGAGAAAGTTAATATATCTATAGAATTGAACCATGCGACTCTACTTGTACACTTAATCAAATCAATAACCTATATGTCTACTCACACTTGCTTGAAAATAAGAAATCCAATCTTTAACATACTCATGGTAAAAAAAATACTAATTCTAACTTTGTTGTGTTATTTGATTGTTGTAGTGAGGAAGGAATGAGGTTTGAGTGATCCTGGAGTCTTCCTTAATCGTTAAATCATGGTTTGGGGGGCATTATTCAACTTCATTATGCCAGAGACAAGGTATGAAGCCAAACTAGTTGGAGAAAACAATGTTACAAGGGTGCTATAGGAGGTCCTGTAATGCTACAGGATGCCTTGTTTTTCTACAGGAGGAGGATCTGAGAGATTTTGAGAATATAAATGGGATATTGAAGGAATAGGAAAGTGGGTGAAGGTAGAAGGATTTTAATAAAGGGTGTGGGAGCTAGTTATCTAAGCTCATTACCTCTCGGAGGCTTGTCTTGCACCAAAGTTGATGCCCATGATGTTCTTCATCTATCCTAATAGAGTGAATTTAGACAGAATTTGGAAGCAAGGTGAGGTAGCTAAGAGGAAGATGGAAAGGTCTAAGTGGATATGGAAAGGTGTGCCCACCCCTGCAGAGCAACATAGTTCTTGCAACCACCCAACTACATACATCCAATGATCATTATTGCAGTAAAGTAAATAATTGTGGAAAAGATGAGTTGAATTTTATTGAAGTCTACTCTAACCTACAAGAAAACTTCAATTATCAAATCAATGTTGCTAAATCCTAATTTGGAGACATGGAAATCTAGTACTTAATGCTTTCCATAAATCGTAAAAAACATTTTTGATTTGTTATTGTGGATTTTTCCAATCACTCCTCCCACAAGAGAGGTGATAGGCAAGCCTACTATCACAAGTTTTTATGATATAACATATACTGAAACAAAGAAAGAACTGCAATGCTCTGAAACAAGAACAAGAAGGAAATACAAGAGAGGGACTAAATCCGATGGGTTGGGCCCAAACCGAAGGGTTTTAGTCCTCTAAAATGAACTCAGATGTAGACCAATAGTAAACTTCTCATTAACAGAAAATGATAGTCACATATATCATGAAAAATAAGAATGACAATGTCAAGTACATAGCCTCTCAATATCTACTCCTATTTGCAACAAAAATTTGAATCCTATTGAGCCTTTCATCTCAAGCCAAGTTAGGGAGTTAATGAGGTGGTAAATCTCCCTATATTCTCTCTAGGTGTCTCCATCAATCCTCTACATGGTAAATATCTCCAAAAATGCTTCTTTGACCTGCATATTAATAATATTAGGTCATACAATATGACAAACACCTTTTAGTCTCCCTACTAAGAAAATTATGGATAAAAATGTAAATTAATGTGAGAAAAGGAGAGTTTTAAGGGTTGGAGGATAACACATTTAATTCCAAACGATACCTATTGATGGAACCCATCACTTGGTTTCTCTAAAAGTGTTGTTGATCCAAATATTTATGTCAAGGTTGTAAAAGGTGAGCCGGTGGTGTTGCTACTATATTTTGATGATTTGTTCTTGATAGGTGTAGAGCTTCTTATTTTTCATTGTAGGAGGGAGTTGGACTTTGAATTTGACATGAAGGATCTTGGACTGATGCATTACTATTTGGTATTGGAAGTCTAGAAAAACCCCGGTGAAATCCCTCTTGGGAAAGGGAATTATGTCATCAATATCCTTAATAAGTTTGGCATGATGGAATGCAATTCTATGACAACTCCTATGGTGATGAATCTAAGAAAGCTAATGGATTATGACTCTGTTCTAGTAGATCCATCCATGTATCAAAAGTTGATTAGATCATTGATTTGTTTGGTGAATACTAGGCCATACATTTGCTTTGCAATGAACACCTTGAGTTAGTTCTAAATGGAACCAAGACATGATCATTAGATTGTAGGAAAGAATATATTGAGGTATCTATGTGGTACTGTTGAATATTGTTTAATATATGATTTGATTGATGAGATACAGTTGCAGGGATATACAAAATCTAACTGGGCAAGGAGTGCAGATGACAAGAAGAGTACATCTGGTGTATGTTTCATTTTGGTCTCTATTATGATATCCTGGATGAGCAGGAAGCAAACATATGTCACACTTAGTACTGCAAAATCAGAGTATATTGTATCTTGTTTAGCGTGTTGTGAGAGAGTATGGCTTCATAAGCTACTCTTTGGATTGTTTGACCAGATGTTGGAACAGACTAAGTTGTTTTGTGACAATCAAATCGTTGTGAAGTTGACAAAAAATCCATTGTTTCATGATAAGTTGAATAATATTGATATGAAGTACCACTTCATTCATGATATGGTATAGAAGGGATAATTGATGCTCTAGTATATCTCCATTGATGAGAAGACAACTAATATTCTCACAAAGCCTCTATCTCGAGAAAAGTTTGTATACATCAGGGATAAGCTTGATATTGCGGAGAAACCCTCTATGAGTGACAGGGAGCACTAATGTGACATCAACAAGGGCATGGATCATACTATTGATGACAACATGAGCATGGCATAGATTGTTGATGGGTGGAAAACAAGGGTATGGCTCTGAATGTTAGTTTCAACAGGAGCATAGCCCAGATTATTGATGAGATAGCATGAGGGGTGTACATGCTAGAGAAAATGATCTATGAGGCTCGGACACTCATGGAGTGGGTGCCTCTTCAACATCATGGCCTAGAGTGAGGCCTTTTATATTTGGGACACAGGTTTCCCTAGGGTTTGACCATGAGTGATGGAAACCCTAAACTAGTCAGAGTACCATGAGGTGAGTTATCCACTAGATAATGGTAACTAGTTGAGTGAGTACCATTGGTTAGGAGAGCTAACCTAGGTTGTGGTACATATTGATGATGATTCTAATGTGGGTCAAGAGTGGTGACCTAGATGATGATGTTATCGATGATTTGTACCTTTCCTTAGAGAGATAACTTATACAGAGAACATTGGGATAGTCATTATGAATACCTCCCTAGCTAAGAGGGAGTGTTGAATTTTGTATCTATGGAGGGCCTTCATATTGTTTCATTTGTACATGTAATGATGAAAATATATATTTATATTTGTAAAATAAAAATTTATTTGAAGCATATTCTTCATGCTTACAAGAAAAGAAAATATTTATGTGTTTTATATTTAAAAGAAATTTTATAAGGTATGACCTTATTAAAGTAGGAAAATTTGAATTTTGTATTTTTCTCCACATGTAGCCAAGTCATCTCTCCAAGATTCATCACAGCTTGCCCATGAGACACACCCATTTTTATTATTGAAAGACTATAAATAAGCCAATTTTATATCCTCCAAGGTCGCACTTGATGAAGAATCTAGGGCATTCATAATTAAAGTGATTCTTCTTAACATGATATAAATGTGTGAAGTGTTTTTACTATTTATCTTAGCTTGATCACCTTTTCATTATTAGTGTGTGTGTGTGTTAGCTTCATCAAACTGCAATCAAAACAAAAGAGACAAGAACACAAAGTATTTGGCTTTCTACCAGGGCCAAAATATCTCCCTCTTGGAGAGGAAAACTCGCACAAAATTCTTCTTATAGAGATTCCAATTGAAAAATACCAAGACCATGACCCTTAACCCATTCTACCACTTCAAGACCAAGATACCAATCCTCTTCTTTGTCATTGTTGAGATCATCCTCATTGTTACACCATTGAGGCCATCACTACTGCATCACTAAGATATTCATTACTGCTTCTTTATCATCTCAACAAGATCTCTTGTCTTCATTGAGATCTTCACTGTGACCTTGATTCTATGTCTTCATTATGACAATCATCATAATGACCATATCTCCATTTGTTGTTAGATCATCACTATACCCTTGTAGAGATCATCATCATGTTGACTGTGATTATTGTGAGCATGTTGAGAGAGAGTTTCATGGCAAGTATGCCGAGACTATGAGTTCAATTGTGGGATCATTTTAATCCTCCTTATGCCAAAACAGTGAGATTGAGATTGCAATATATGCCGAGATAAAATTGAGATCATTTCATATTAATTATGTGGATTGTGAGGTCACCGTGACTCATGTATACAGAGGCTTCTTAGGAGACAGGTTTGATCATAGAGATTTCCACCGAGACTTTTCTTGTCACTTTCATCATTTCTCTCTTTTATCATGCCGATGTTGTAATCCTTTATTCACAGGTATGTCGATTTCTTCTCCTCTACTATACCCATCTGAATACATTATAGAAGAAAAATGAATTTCTATGATTATTGTTATCACCACCAAGACACTAAAGAGAGCCAAGGTCTAGACTTCCTGCACCTTATACCCATCCGAGGTGTAGTAAAACCCTTGATCAAATTCCTTCTTGTAATGTGGATCCTCTCCTATACTATACAAAATTTCAGAGAGCAATAATGCAATTTTTGTGCTCTTGGTTTTGTGGATACCCTAGCCACCTATTTATAATGGTTTGTCTTCCCAAAAATAAGCCGACATGACATATGAAATGTTTTAACTATTTCCTTGATCCGACATGACTTTATTTTATACATTTAATTCTATTTTGAGGTTGACATGGTGATCTTCTTGTCTTTTTGCTTGCAAACTTTGATGTGCTTACTTTTGGAGGATTGATCTTGGTCTTGGAGGATTGCTTTGGCTTGAATACATTTTACATAGGCTCTTAAAGAGCTCCTTCATACATGACTTGACTCTTTGACTTTATTAATAAACCCTAAAGACATCAAGAAGAGGTATTTTACTTAATGACACTTCTTGCTCATGAAACCCATGTAACATGGCATACAAAAATAATTTATTCTCTTTTATTATATCATTTACAAAGATCGTGTCATTATAAAGACTGAACCTAGTTACACTTTCTTCAGCGTTCCCTCTTAAGTAGGGAGGTATTCATAATGGTACTTGGTCATTCTCAATCTGAATAATTTCTCATAAGAAGAATCAGATTTGCAATCCATCTATTATTGCATCATTTCAACCAACATTGTTTTCATATAGAAAGGCCTTGACTAACATATCTATCTCTCACTTAGATCAGAGAACACAATGTTGGTGAGACCAATGGTTGATAGACACACACCATCATTGTCTCTCTTAGGGTCATACCCACCTGGGTTTTCTTTGAGTATGCCCTATTAGGACTATTCTCATCTTGAGTTCCCAACCCTCAAGAATATCGGTCCTCTTTCCCACTCTTTTCCTAGATGCCCTACCACATCCTCAAAGAGTGTTGGATGCTAGATGATTATACAATCCTCCATTATTTCTTCGAAACTTAAGACAAGAATGTCGTGTCTAACTCTCCCTCTCAACTAGGGATGAGTTCCAAGTTTCTCTTCACTTAGAAACTTACTCGAGTTCCTTTACTCATAGGAACCTCTAACAGCTCCCTCTTGAATGGAGACTCTATAATTAATATTTTATAGGGTCTTCTAGTTTACTGATGATCCAATACCTAGATGTCATCAATATCTTCATATGTAGGGTTTAGCCATCCATCACTTTCCTTCATCATGTCATTCCTTCTTTCCTAGAAAGTATCCTCCTTGGCTTTACATCTTGGGCTTCCTTCATTGGACCATATATCTTTACTTTTCCTTCAATGGTGATTTCTCTAGATCACAAGGTACATAGTTGTGACATCCTTCACAACTCTCCTTACCTTGGCCCTGCACACATACCCAAACTTTCTCCAAGAGTTCAGAAACAAAACACAAATCACATATTACCTTTTTGGTGATGGCCTTTTCCAATGACAACTTCTTGTAGGTATCAACACCCTGCATTCATTTTGACACATCTCCCAGAGATATATGTTGTCAAGGGTCTTCATCTTTTCATACTTCCATCAGAGTCTTCATATCTTTCCAAGAGATTTCCTAGTCAAAACTTCCTGATTCTTTGGATGTTGATTGCCTTCATCATGGTTGAATATTTCACAATCTCTTCCATCCTTGCACCTTCTATTCTCAAGAGCTTTCAATCAAAGTTCTTCAATTGTGTCAACCACCCCATACTTCATATGAGGATATATTATGTTGATTCCATCTAGTGTGACTTATGTCCTTCTGCATCCTTTCCGAGTAGGAGATCTTTTTCCTCTTGATCATGCTTGATCCATGTTACCTACAACCATATGACATGACATTACAATACTAAATACAAATACAAGCTTACATACCTCATTTTACCTTTGCTACTTCCAGCAGCTTCCTTGATTGAAAATATCTTCAATCCCTTGATCTTCTTTATTTCTTATGTCATCATCTCATGAATTCCATAAGTTGGATTTCCTGATGAACCACTTGCTACCTCTCTAGATTAGTGAATCCTCCATTGAGGTTTCCATCAAAGAATCTTTAGGATCTTGCATATCCCCATCTGGCAAGTGTTTCCTTTGACTTGGATGAATTCTTCCTTTCCTTTAATGTCCAAGGAGTTTCCCATGAGATACATGCTTCATGTTAGACTGCCACTGATTATGTCCTTCATGATTCCCATGGTGATATCATGAACTCTTTTTTTAATGCTTCCATGATGCCATGATGCATCTTATTACCATGGTCATATCTACAGAAGATTTGGATCTTGTGATAGGACCCTTTTGTGAGGGACACCATCTCACTCATAGTGGAGGTCTATTACTCCCTCTTTCCTTGGCCTTTTTCTTCAGTTTCCTCCAACCTTCTAGTGACATGAGCTTCTTTCCATAACATTGAATCTTAGCTATACTATTATGTCTTGAAAACTTCCATTTCCTTTCTTCACATTTTAAAGTCTTTTTAACCTTCAACACTTTTTTCCATAACTTGTCCTTCTTCCATCTTGCATAGATACCGCAAGTTGTTACATGAGGAAATTTCCATGTCCCAAGGACACTTTCAATCTTGCTTATTAAGAATGTAGATGATTATTTTCTTATCATCTTTCTCGGATCTCCTAATTGAGATCTCATGAAGATGACCTTATTTACTACATTACAAAGAGTACATCTTCTAGAATTTCATATATTTATTTTCTATCTCCTTTCTTGCTACATAAAGATGGAAGGACTTTTAAGATTTCCCTCTCGTGAATTTATATGAGACATGTTCACTGACTTTTCTCAGCTATGAGGATTATGACAATCCTTCTTATTCCATGCAAGAACCTTTGATGACCCATCCAACCTATAGATCTTCTTGTAATCATGAAGTCATAAAACCAAACTTGAATGTAGAATGAAAAGATACTTACATGATTGTGAAGATGAAGTCTTCACCTTGATTTCTTTGATGTTGGTAGAAGAAGATGTATGAGGGATTCTTCTTGAATGCTTCACTACTTCCCTTGATTATTTTCCTTCTAGGGTAAAGAAATGATGCTCGTTGTTATATCCTTGAAGATTATTACAATGCTTCCTAGCCATTAATGTGTTTTTCCTTCTTTGCCTTCAAGCTATCTTGATTTATATATATTCAACAAACTGTTAATATAATTGGGCTACATAAGAAGCCTTGAAGTATACAACATCAAAATGAAGTTTCTTGCCATGATGTATAAAGATCCATCTGTTAGTACAACTTTTATTTTGAGTTTTGTCCATATAAACTCCTCGAATCAAGTTCTGAGAATCTATGATTTTAAGACTGTGTTCTTTATAGAGAAGGATTCAAACTGAGATAGTGACTATCACTGGGATGTTGTACACGAAACTATGTGAGGCACCAAAATTGTCGTCATCCAAAACTCTTGCTATTGTAGACTGATGTTGTAAACTGTTGGGTTGTGTTATATTCTTTCCACGACTAGCCCACGTAGTTAACCGGGGGGTTAGAAGGGGAGCAGAGCCCCCCTTCATTGCACCGATTGCGTAGCAGGGGGAATCACAGGGGGTTTGAGGGGTGCAGGTAACCCCACTCTATGGGGTCCGGGGCAGCATGCCATAAAATTTTGGTTTTGGACCCTATCTTAGGTTGGGCGGACCTACTTATGGTTTTGTTCATGTTTTTCGCACATGGTTTTCGACGTGATGGTTTTCGGTCCATGGTTTTGGACGCGATGGTTTTCGGTCCATGGTATTAGATGCCTCAGCATGTATAAAAATATATTGTAACATTGAAAGGAACATAATGAAAAATCAAGTTGGTAGTCCCGGTTTTGGGATCAAGGGGAAAATCTCTGTGTATATGTGTTTTATGTGTTATGATCTCACATTGTTTATTTTCTGTGTTCTAGACTCGTGTGCAGGTAATTTCTATATGGGGTTAAAACCTACATTTGGTATCAGAGTTGTTTTGGCTTCAAGGGGACCCCTTTGCTGATGAGGGGTTTCGCTCGGGCCTGTGGTAAACCTTGTTCAGTGGGAGATCTGTAGGATCGATTCTGGTGGTGAAAGAAGATGGCAAGCAGTGGAAAGATAGATATCAAGAAATTTAATGGTCAGAGTTTTGAGTTGTGGAAACTCAAGATGGAGGATCTATTGGTTGATAAAGATTAGTGGATCGTGGTAGATCCGGTACTAAACTAACGGGAGTGTCCGATGAAGAATGGAATAAGTTCGATTGGAAGATAAAGAGCACAATACGATTGTGTGTCTCAGATTCGGTATTGTTGAATGTATTAAGGGAATCTACAACGAAGGCTTTGTGGGACAAGTTAGGGACTTTGTACCAATCTAAGTCTCTAGTGAATAAACTATTCCTACGGAAAAAGCTATATAACCTGAGGATGAAAGATGGAGACTCGGTGACAGAGCATCTGAATGCGTTTAATATTGTGGTAAGTCAGTTATCATCTGTTGATATTAAAATTTCAGATGAATATAAGTGCATCAGTTTGTTGTGTTTTCTACCAGATTTGTGGGATAGTCTGGTTATTGCAATAGGTAGCAATGCAATTGCCTTGCAGTTTGATGAAATAATCTCATCCTTGCTGACGAAGGAGATGAGATGAAAAAATATGGAGAGCCAGAATGGTGATGCCTTGTTTGTTATGAGGACAGTCCTAGAACAGAAACAAAAATAACTCATCAATTGGGAGGTCTAAATCTAGCAGGAGATCTAAATCTCCAGGAAAACCTATAAAGGTGGTGTGCTGGAAATGAGGAAAGGAAGGGTACGACAAAAGGGACTGTAAATCTAAAGTTCTTGATAAATGAAAGGGATCGGATGATGATCCTTCTGTAGAGGTGAAAACCACCTCAGATGAAGGTGGGGATGTGTACTTGGCTTCTTCAAGTACACATGTAGATCATGAGGCATGGTTTATTGACTCAGGTGCATCCTTTCACTTCACTCCCCATAGAAAGTGGTTCTGCGAGTATGAGAAATATGATGGTGGTGATGTCTTCTTAGGGGATGATAGGAATGATAGGAAGGCTAGAATCGTTGGTTGTAGAAAAGTAAAATTTTGTGGAAGGGTTAGAACACTTACGGGTGTTCTACATATTCCTACATTGGCCAGAAATCTAATTTTTGTAAGAAATCTAGATGATGCAAGTGTAAAAACAGTGTTCAAGAAGGATACCTGAAAGATGGTTCAGGGGGCACTGGTATTGATGCAGGGAGTTCGGATTGGAACTCTGTACAATCTGCAAGGTAGAACTATTGTTGATGGGTGCAACAGTTCTGTGGTTCCTGAAAGTGGAGCAGAAAATCTAGTGGTCTCTAGAGAGAAGACCATGTTGTGGCATCAATGGATTGGACATATTGGAGAGAAGGGCCTTTGAATACTTCATGGTAAAGGTATGGTAGAAGGTATGAGTAATAGCTCTCTGGATTTTGATTTCTATGAAAATTGTGTATATGGGAAGCAGAATTGGGTGAGTTTCCCCTCTAGTGGAAAAAGGGTGAAACATATATTAGATCTTCTGCACAGTGATGTGTTTGGACCTGTGAAGGTTCCATCACTGGGTAAGTCTATGTACTATTTATCCTTTATAGATGAATTATCAAGGAATACATAGATATATTTCCTTAAGAATAAATCTGAATCCTTTGACAGGTTTAAAGAATTTAAGGCTCTGGTAGAAAACCAGACAGAGAAGAAGATAAAGGTGCTGAGGACAAATAACGGTGAATATTTTTGCAATAATGAATTTGAAGAATTCTATAAGAAGAGTGGTATAACACAGAAAAAGACTACTCCATATACACCTCAGCAAAATGGGGTTGCGGAAAGAATGAACAAGACGTTGATGGAAAAGGCAAGAAGCATGCTTAGTGGTGTCGGGTTAGGACAAGAATTCTGGGCAGAGGTGGTGGAGACATCATGTTACCTGGTCAACAGATCACCTTCATCAGCGTTGGAGGATAAGACTCCACAAGTGGTATGGATTGCTAAGAAACCCTCTCTTTCACGTCTGAGGGTATTTGGATGTGATGCATATGTACATGTTCTAGAGGAGAAAAAACAAAGTTGGATAGTAAATCTGAAAAGTGCATCTTTATTGGGTATAAGGATGGTTTAAAGGGATATAAGATTTGGAACCTGGTAACAAGGAAGGTTGTGTACAGTCGAGATGTGGTGTTCACAGAGGTGAAAGATGTCATTAAACATGAAGTCCAACCAAAGGAACCTGAGAAGATAGAATTTGAGCTAAAGGAGGAAGAATCAGACTCTACAGCAGAGGAGGAATTAGAAGATGAAGAGCCACAAACTCCGAGTGTGAGAAGATCAATTCGAGAAAGAAGGCAGCCAGAAAGGTATAGTCCATCTTCATTTCTGTTCAAATTTTTCTTTATCTATTACTGATGATGATCCCAGAACTGTGAAGGAAGCAGTAGATTCAAAGGAGGGAAAACTCTGGAAAGAGGCCATGGCTGATGAAATGGCATCTTTGCACAAAAATTAGGCTTGGGATCTGGTGGAGTTGTCGGCTGGAAGGAAACCCATTGCCAGCAAATGGGTGTTCAAGAAGAAGACAAATGCAAAAGGAAAGGTGGAGAAATACAAAGCTTGTTTGGTAGCAAAAGGTTATTCTCAAGTGTCGGGAATTGATTTTGGTGATATTTTTTCTCCTGTTGCCAAGGTAACTTCTATTAGATTAATTTTGTCTGTTGCTGCTACTTTTGATTTTGAGGTAGAACAGATGGATGTGAAGACAACATTTCTTTGCGGGGATATAGAAGAGGAGATCTACATGAAGCAACCTAAAGGATTTGCGGGGAAGGGTAAGAAAGAACTGGTATCCAAGTTAAAGAAGTCTCTATATGGGTTAAAACAGTCACCAAAGATGTCGTATCGGAAATTTGATACATTTATACAGGGACTTGGCTTCACTAGAAGCAAAGCAGATCACTGTGTGTATTTTAAATTAATTGGTGACCGTGTTATCTATCTGGTCTTGTATGTGGATGATATATTGTTGGTTGGAAATGACAAA
>APFE030639683.1:85349-108308 GCA_000404065.3 Pinus taeda
AAATGACTAAGCTCTCTTGTGGCCCCTTGTGGAAAGAAAACAACAAGTGGGAGAATGTTGGGTTGTGTTATATTCTTTCCACGACTAGCCCACATAGTTAACCGGGAGGTTAAAAGGGGGGCGGAGCCCCCCCCTTCATTGCACCAATTTCGTAGCGAGGGGAGTCACAGGGGGTTTAAGGGGTCGCACCCCGGAAAATTTTGGTTTTAGACCCTATATTAGGTTGGGTGGACCTACCTATGGTTTTGTGCATGTTTTTCACACATGTTTTTGGACGCGATGGTTTTCGATCCATGGTTTTGGACGCGATGGTTTTCGGTCCATGGTATTGGATGCTTTGGCATGTATAGAAATGTATTATAAAATTGAAAGGAACATAATGAAAAATCAAGCTGGTGGTCCCGGTTTTGGGATCCAAGGGAAAATCTATGTATATATGTTTTTATGTGTTATGCTCTCGCATTTTTTATTTTCTATGTTCTAGAATCGTATATAGGTAATTTCTATACGGGGTTAAAACCTACATAAACTACTTCCTTAATCTAGGGTTTGATTAAGATGATTCTTTTAATGTAGATCTTTCTTTGATGCTTTGCTTGAAACTTGATCCTTGCATGTCTCTTTTTTTCCCCTCCTTTGACTTTTGAACCTTCCCTCTGATACCATGTTGAAGAATCCAGGGAATTCATAATTAAAGTGATTCTTCTTAACATGATAACAATTTGTGAAGTGTTTTTACAATTTAACTTAGCTTGATCGCCTTTTCATTATTAGTGTGTGTGTGTGTGTTAGCTTCATCAAACTACTATCAAAACAAAAGAGACAAGAACAAAAAGTATTTGGCTTTCTTCCACGACCAAAACCTCTCCCTCTTGGAGAGGAAAACCCGCACAAAATTTCTTCTTATAGAGATTCCAATTGACGAATACCAAGAGCATGACCCTTGACCCATTCTGCCACTCCAAGACCAAGATACCAATCCTCTTCTTTTTCACTATTGAGATCATCCTCATTGTTGCACCATTGAGGCCATCACTACGGCATCACTAAGATCTTCATTACTGCTTCTTGATCATGTCAATGAGATCTCTTGTCTTCATTGAGATCTTCATTGTGACCTTGATTCTATGTCTTCATTGAGATCATCACTGCAACCTTGATTCTATGTCTTCATTATGACAATCATCATAATGACCATATCTCCATTTCTCCTTAGATCATCACTATACCCTTGCTGAGATCATCATCATGTTGACTGTGATTACTATGAGCATGTCAAGAGAGAGTTTCATGACAAGTATGCTGAGACTACGATTTCAACTGTGGGATCATTGTAATCCTCCTTATGTCGAGACAATGAGACTGGGACTGTAATATATGTTGAGAGAAAAATGAGATCCTTTCATATTAATTATGTGGATTGTGAGATCATCGAGACTCATGTATACAAAGGCTTCTTAGGAGACAGGTTTGATCATAGAGATTTCCACTGAGACTCTGCTTGTCACTATCATCATTTCTCTCTTTTATCATGTCGATGTTGTAATCCTTTATTCACAAGTATGTCAAGTTTTGCTCCTCTACTATACCCATCTGAATACCTTAGAGAAGAAAAACAAGCTTCTGTGATTATGTTTATCACCACTGAAACACTAGAGAGATCTAAGGTCTGGACTGCCTGCACCTTATACCCATCCAAGGTGCAGTCAAACCCTTCATCAATTTCCTTCCTATAATGTGGATCTTCTCCTATACCATGCGAAATGTCAAAGAGTAATAATGCCAGTTATGTGCTCTTGTTTTTCCGGATACCCTAGCCACCTATTTATAGTGGTTTGTCTTCCCAAAAATAAGCCGACATGACATATGAAACATTGTGACTATTTTCTTGAGCCGACATGACTTTATTTTATACATTTAATTCTATTTTGAAGCCAACATGGTGATATCCTTGTCGTTTTTCTTGCAAACTTCGATGTGCTTAATTTTGGAGGATTGATCTTGGACTTGGAGGGTTGCTTTGGCTTGAATACATTTTACATAGGCTCTTAAAGAGCTCTTTCATACATGACTTTACTATTTGACTCTATTAATAAAACCTAAAGACATCAAGAAGAAGTCTTTTACCTAATGACACTTCTTTCTCATGAAACCCATGTAGCAAGGCATACAAAAATAATGTATTCTCTTTTATTACATAATTTACAAAGATCATGTCATTGTGAAGACTGAACCTAGTTACACTTTCTTCAACAACACTTCAGATCACACATATATCTTTGTTCAAGTGAAGGAGGCAAGGAATATTTGAAGGTCAAAAATCAGAAGAATAAATATCATCTTATCTCCCTCATTCTAGCAATCAGAGGAGGTTGAGTTCTAAGATATATTTATGTGGTATAATGTAAATATTCTATGGTATAGTGTGAATATATGGGGCACAAAGTTTGTGGAGTCATCCTATTTTTTGAGGTTGAGACAAAGGATAAATTACATCCCTCTTGAGACCTTGTTACTATAGTATATCTCTATGGCACTATGTGAATTATGAGGTAGAGTTGCAAGAAGTTTTCAGCCCCTCTTGGAGACCTTATTGCAGAGCTTCTATGGACAAAACTGTGAACATTTTTCTTATGGAGGGTTGACTAGGTTCTTGTTGGATGGTCATCTTGTTGGTTAGTTTACTTTGATGTATCTCTTTTTGCATTGGTTCTCTATGAAAAATTTGGATAGGTTTCCCCCCATTGTGGGTTTTCCCAAGGTAAAATATTCTTGTCTCTTTGTGCATTGTGAAATCTATTTCTCTAGTGCTTTCTATGGTTGAATTTTTTAATGTATAATTGCTTAATGATATCTTCAAAGAGAAAATAATCTTCTACATCATTGGAAGTAATTATCAAGATTCATAAATAAGTACTTATATCTATTCTACTAGAAAATTCAATAGATTTGATTAGCAGAAGTTAAGATAAAATATTGTCAAAGCTTTGCTAGTGTCAAGAAAACAATTTTAATTTCTCGATATTAGATTTATTCCTAAGATATTAATATAAACCATCAGATTTGGAAACAAGTTTCCCCACATTAGGGATTTTTCAGGGACATTTTTCCAAATATATTTGTGTTAATTGTTTGATTAGTTTCTCATATATTTTTCTACAATAAGTATTTTGTGAATGGTGCTTTTCATGTTGCTATTCATTACTTCCAGCAAAAGAATTAATTTTCCATGAACAAGTAATAGGAAATAATTAATTGGGTTAATAGCACCTTCTGGATAGCCAAAAATTTCACATGGTATCAGAACGGCTATAGTGTTGAGGTTTTTTTTTATCTGAGCATGTGGGTTTTGAAGGAGAAAACAATGGTTTTCACACATATTTTCTCTTTAGATCTATTCATATTTATTAGATTTTATTTTTTGAGGGTTTTAGAAATGGATTTAGTTGGTTTGAGGGATCAAGACACACTTGATGGTGCATCGAACTTTGGTATCTAGAAATCCAGAATTTTATTATTGTTGGATAAGCATTGTATGAAGGAATATGAAACATATGTTTTTTCCATATGACAGATCTGGAAGATTTAGTGACCTACTACAAGGAGGATGCCAAAGCTAGGAATATTATCCAAAACGAGGTCAAATATCATATCATACTCCATATTGCATAATTAGATACATGAAGATGTGGGATTTCATCCTAAAGCTGTTCCAAAATGTTATTGTAAATAGGAAGTTGATCGTTATAGAGAAGCTAAGAAACACCATAATGAACAAGGGAGAAGGTTTAGTTAGTTATCTCACCGGGACTAGACTTGTCAAAAACAAGTTAGCGTCTTTTAGAGAAAATATAGATGAGAACTAATCTAAATGTGTTCTCAAAGTAGTGGAACATGTTTTTCCTATTGATCAATGGAAAACAATACCTACCTAATTGGGATCGTTTGTGAATTGATTTCACTCATGAAGAGCATAGGTTGATCCTTGACAGTGGTAGCAGTAATAAAAGCCAGAAGCATGAGGATCAAAAAAAAAATCTTGCTAGAAAGTCCAAAGCTAATAAGGGGTCAAGGAAAGGGCCTAACTCTAAGGGAGAGGAGAAAAACAACGACTTGAGTGAAGTCAAGTGTTTTGGATGCGTTCAACATGGAGAGAATTTTAGTCAATGTCTAAATAGAAATAAGGGTGATAAGAAGAAGCAGCAGCAAACAACAACTTCATTAGATATTGACAAATTGTCTTTAAGACTTGAAGACGATTTTTCTCTCATAGCTTGCCTATATAGCTTGACCACCATAGAAGTCTGGTATATTGATAGTGGGGCATCATGTCACATGACAAGAGTTAGAGAGTATTTCTCCAGCTACAAAGTAGAGATGATAGGCTTCCATATTCAGATGGAAAATAAGTCCAAGTGTACTCTAGTTGGGAGAATGATTGTTACATTTAAAAGGGAGCTAGGCAAGAGTATTCACGTTAAGAATGTGTTTCATGTGACAGGTATGGTAATGAATATACTTTCAATATATTCTCTTCAGGTAAAGGGTATGATTTATACTTTCGAGGAGAAAAGGTGTATTTGAAACACCAGGATTGGAAGTTAGCAAAGGAGATTCGGGTGAGAACCAACAAGTTGTAAAAGTTGTAGTTTGATACTCCGAAGGCACTAGTTAGCATCCATAATAGCAGAGATATGGGAGAGTTGTGGCATAGGAGGATGGGTAGTATCCATCATGGAGCACTTAATTTTTTCATAGAGATCATGACAAGTGTTGCAGAGGTAATTATGGAATATGATGACATGTGCATAGGGTGTGTATTATGGAAGTTCACAAAGGCAACAATTCCAAGGAGTAACAGTAGAGCCAAGGGTGTTCTAGATTTGGTACATTACGATATTTATGGTCCATTTTCCACAAATTCTCTCAGGGGCTACGAGTATCTCATGACATTTATTGATGAATTATTCAGGAAGACCTATATTTACTTATTGAATACATGGGATAAAGTATTAAGTCACTTCCAAGAGTTTAAGGCTCTTGTGGAGAACTAAAAAGGAAAAAATATTAAGGTTCTTCATACAAATAATGGAGGTGAGTAAATCAAAAAATTATTTAAGAATTTTTGAGCTAGGGAGGGCATCAAGAGAGATTAGAAATATATGTACAACCTACAGAAAAATGTGGTTGTGGAAAGAAAGAACAGAACAAAAGTTGGAGCAAAAAGGGCCATGTTATATGATCAGGACATGCATAGATATATGTGGGCAGAAGAATGTAGTGCACTAGTGTACATTCAGAATAGGGCCTTGCACAAGGTGTTGGGAAAAATGACCCAAGGAGGAATTTACAGGAAAGAAGCCATAAGTCAGTCATTTCAAGATTTTTGGTAGTATCACATATTGTTACATTCCATATGAGAAGCACACCAAGCTATATGCAATTACAAAGAAGGTATATTTCGTTGGGTACAGTGAAACATCCAAGGCATATCAGATCTATACTCCAGGGAGTAGGAATATCATTGTGAGATTGGATGTAAATTTTTAGGTGGATAAATCCTTTAGGAGATCTCATGAGTTATTAGTAGTTGTTCAATTTCAACAAACAAAAGCTCCAAGAGTTGAATAGGAATATCAGGTACATGGCACAAGTACAAGTATAGTGATTTGTAGAGGTACAGGTGCAGTGGAGAGTTCGTAGAATAAGGATCAAAAGCATGATGAGAAGCTTGAAACTCCACCCACTTTAGTTGGCAGGAGGAACCATGAGGTGCTCCAAAATTTGAAAGATGTGCAGGAGTTTGTGGGAGCTCTTAGATCAAGCACTAGGGACAAGAGACCACGAGAGAGATATTCAAGGTATAAGGAATTAATGTGTGATCTCATTGACAATGAGCCTTCCAATTATCAAAAGGCTACACAACATCAAGTGTGGTAGAATGTGATATTGGAGGAGTACGACTCCATCATTTTGAATGATGTTTGGGAGGTCATGCCTAAGCCACTGGATATGGAAATGGTTGGTTCCCACTGAATCTATAATATCAAGCACGCTGCATATGGCAGCATAGAAAAGTTTGTTGGTATTATGACACAAGTTTGGCACAGGTTTGGCTCGATGACATAAGTGTTGTCCTTGATGGCAACTCTCTCAAATAGTAGATCACAAGTTCAGGCTCGTAGAAAATGAGAGATCCGCAGGTTCCTAATTCACAAAGTTGCGGTCATTGGCGGGATCCGCAGGTGTGCTGATCAAAAGGTGCGGACATGTTCGCAGGTGTACCGAACAAAAAGTGCGGACGTAAAATACACACACTTTCATGTAGAGAGAAACGCGCGCATGTGGGTTGGTCCATGGTATTTAGTCCAACATTTTTTATCCTATGGTTTTGGTCTGTGGTTTTTGCATCTAAAGTATAGAACCTAGGTTTGGGTCCCTAGTATTGGATATCTATGGTTTTGGACCATGGTTTGAGAAAGGCCTAGACTATAAAAAGGAAAGGAGATCATTTGGCTGGACAAATGTGTTGAATATGTTAAGAAGAGAAAGATCTGAAATTCTGGTGATCAGTTGGTGAGTTTAGCTGGACCTGAATTAAGGAGAAACCTGAGCATTACAAGACGGATCTACTGATGGGTCGAGATCTCTTTGGCGCATGATCAGATATGTAAATCTGATAGTCTAGGTTATAATTGAATTCTGATAAATTATCTATACCTAGAGGTCCGCAGGCTAGACACAGCACAGGTGCGGAGGTCCATAGGTTCGACTCAGCGCAAGTGCGGTGGTCCGCAGGCTACATACGGTGCAGGTGTGGAGGTCCGCAGGTTCGAGAACAACGCAGGTGCGGAGACCCATAGGCTCGACACAACAGAAGTGAGAATATCCACAGGTTTCTATTGGTGAAGTTGCAGACTTTTCTTGAAATATGTTTTAGCTGCTTTTGTATATTACTGCAGTGTTCAAGGTTTTGAATTGGTGTTTGGTTGTTCTGTGCTGAGAAATTATTGATTCAGTATTTGTACAAGGAAGTTGATTGATTACAGATCTATTTGATGTTTGGTTGATATTCATGGATCCAGTTTGAAAATTTATGAAACGTGGTCCCTGGAAGAAAAGAGAAGGTTGTAGCCTTCTGCAGGGTGAAGCCTGCGTGTTGGTATAAGACTGCTCCAGTACAGAATCATTGTAAAAAGAAGTTTTGAATTGAAAGAATATAGAGACATATTGCAGCAAGTGGTTTTCACCCACATTGGGTTTCCACCTTATATCTTGTGTTCTTTGGTGTGACTGTCTGCTCTATTTTTCCCTATTCCTGTTTATTGTTATATGGTTTTGACACACAGATTAATGATCAACTTCTGAAGAATAAATTAAATTATAAGTCTGAAAGTTATACGCAATTTTCATTATTCAGATCTGCATATAGTTGTATAAATTGTAAAGGAATTTGATAATACTGATTCACTCCCCCCTCTCAGTATTATTCTCAGCAAAGTTCAAGGCAAGGTTTGTGGCCAAGGGGTTCTCTTAGAAAGAGTGAATATATTATGAGGAGAAATTTTCTCCTATGGCTAGGTATACTTCCATTAGGGCCATGATATCACTTGTAGTACATATGGGATGGAAAATCCATTAGATGGATGTCAAGACAACATTCCTGAATGGATTTATAGAAGAGGAAGTGTACACCAAACATTTGGATGGTTTTGAGACACATGGGAGGGAGACCCATGTATATAGGTTGAAGAGAGTATTGTTATATAGTCTTAAGCAAGCTATCAGGACTTGGTATGGTCAGATTGATAGCTACTTGCAAGAGATGGGCTTTGTGAAGAGTAAGGAAAATGTGAACCTATATTATCTTATGGTTGGAGATGAGCCACTCATTCTCGTGTTATATGTGGATGGTCTATTTTTGGTAGGGTCACCAGGGCTCATAAACGACTGCAAGAGGGACTTAGCAGCAAAGTTCAAGATGAAGTATTATGGGTTGATGCACTATTTTCTAGTACTTGAACTGTGGTATAAAGATGGGGATATCTTCCTTGGTCAAGGGATATATGTTGTGGATATATTGAAAAATTCCAGGATGTTGGACCGTAGACCCATGTCTACAGCTATGATAACCAATTGGAAGAATATGTATGCATTGAAGTAGGAAGCAGTGGACCCCACCTTGTATGGATAGCTTATTAGCTCTCTCATGTATTTGGTCAACACAAGGTTGGATATTTCCTTTACGATCAATACTCTTATTCAATTCATGGTAGAATTCAAGAGAGTGCATTAGACAATGGAGAATCATGTGTTGCATACAAGGTACAATTGAGTATGGGTTGAGATATACTTAGGGTGATGATGTTAGGTCAATGGGATATACTGATGCAGACTGAGCAAGTAATGTAGTGGAAAGGAAACACACCCCAGGGTGTTTCTTCAACATTGGGTCACAGGTTGTCTCTTGGTATAGAAGGAAGTAGAGGTCAGTTGCATTAAGCTCTGCAAAAACAAATTACATGGGAGCAAGCATTGCTATATGTGAGGCCATATGGCTTTGGAAGTTACTAGTGGCACTATTTGGTCAGAAGATGGAGTCAACCACTATCCATTTTGATCATTAGAGTTGTGTCAAGCTATTTGAGAATCTATTATTTCATGATATGTTGAAGCATATCAACATTAGATATCATTTCATCAAGGATTGAGTACAGTGTGGATAATTTCAACTAGAGTATGTTCCTAGAGATCAATAGATTGCAAACAGTCTGATGAAGGCCTTGGATAAAGCAAAGTTTTTTTTTTCTTCAAGGATAAGTTGGGTGTTGTAGAGAACACTTTCCATGATAAGAGGGAGTGTTAAATATTGTAGATCGCACAAGTGTTATAGTATTGAGAAGTGTCATTGAGGCTAGAAACGTGAAGGAATTAATCATCCCCAAGCCCATATAATTTTTCCTGAGTTTCACCTAGGGAAAATATCTTAATTGTGTCAATTAATGATTTTTAAATATTTCCTAAGTCTAAACTTAGGAAAAGTGGATAATTAATTAACATTAGTCTGGATAAGATCGGTTTTCCTCTAGAAGCTTGTAGAAATTTTCTAAGTTGATCTTAGCCATCGATTGGATTAAGTGAAATAATAATCGTGGCCATTCATTTATGAATGATATATTATAAAGGGAATTAATGGGAAGATTTTGAGACACATCGAGTGGGTGATTTTCAGTGAGACATAAGGAGTCTTTCACCAATACTGATTGGGAGAATATTTTCAAGATATTTTTGCTATCATTATTTCCTGCAAGAGGCCGAGTTTTTCCAATGAGGCCATGAGCTTCAGGAGGAGTCTGGATTGCTCAGTAAATTTTTAGGAGTAGAGGTTGAGTTTATTTCTGGGAGATAGTACGAGTCTTCTATAGGCTAATGCTAATTTGCTAGAGGAGGTGTGAATTTCGACGAGGCAAATAAATTTTTCCACAAGGTAGGGATTCTCTAGAGAGAAGTGTAAAATATTAGGAGACAGTGTGAATGCTAGGAAGAGCCAGTGTGAATTTCCATAGTACTAGTGTGATTTGTTGGAGGCAATGTGAATTGTAGAAAGGGAAGTTGTGCAGTTTTCCAAGTTGATTGGATTAGTAGAAATGAAGATAAAATATTATCAAATATTTTCTAGTGTCAGGAAAGTAGTTGTAATTAATCAATAGCAATTTTTGTTGGATATATTAATATAAATCCTCAGATCTAAAAATTGGTTTCCCCTACATTGGGGTTTTCCATGGACATTTGCCCAAAAATACTTGTGTCAATTGTGTGATTGGTTTCTCATATATTTCGCTATAATTTTTATCTTGTGAATGGTTTTGTTCATGTTGTTATTCATTGCTTCCAGCAAAATAACTAATTTTTCATGAAAAAGAAAGAGGAAATAATTAATTGGGTTAATAACTCCTTTTGGGTAATTAGAAATTTCACATGGTTTTCCTAATTCTGTGAGCAAGGTCAATGGGTGAGTGTTATCTTGAGCTAAAAGGGTGAATGATTTTTTATAACTATTTATGTATGCACAAATACATTGAAAGGAATCCTCAAGACACTCTTGGACTAAGTGAAGGGCTCCTTTAGTCTTGTGTGGGCCTAGAATGACCATTTGTTGGGTTATAGTGTTGGAATACATGCACCTAAGCACCCTGACCTAAGCGATTCAACTAGGAAATCTTGGCTGAGTGATGGTATCTCCTTGTGCTATGTAGGCTCCTATGTGACCATGTAGGGAGTGAGATTAGGTCGTGGCTCTATAGGCTGAAAGACTCCATACGTACTTCTAATTGGATGAAGGAGAATGGCCTACATCCTCACACCACTAGTAACCTAGGATATGTTTCCTTGAGGTGCTTATTTGGTAACTAGGAAACCACTTATAGCAATTGTAAAAAAAATTGGGCTTGGTGTGCTCTAAAAGGAATTTGGTGAAGGAGAATAGTCTGCATGACACAAGGGTGGCCAAATACAATAAATATTATAGTGCAACTAAGCCTCTAGTGAGGTGGAACATATCTCACCCTTCATCAATTTCAGAGCTCATAGGCTCTTGAATAAATAATTACCCTTATGGAAATTATCTCTGTAATGTAAACTATGTATTGTTTTTATATTATTGTCGGCTAAATGGTTAATATGGTATGTATAATTTATATTTATGATATGAAGTAGTAGATCTAGTTGTAATGGATATATCATGCTCATATGCTCATATTAAATTTTTAAATATATATTTTTCTCATTCCTTTCATGTTATGGATAGGAAGTAAATGTCTTTTTTAGCATGGGATTGAAGTATTTCTAGTCCCATCCATGGCTAGTGACCACGTTCAATCATTAGGCATATTGAAGAAGATACATACTAGCTAATGTAATTGGAGGGTCATGTGAATAATTCGGATAATAGAGGCAAGAAAAAAGGCCCTTATTTCAAAAGGGGAGACTCAAGGGAGGAGTCTTCTCAGAATAGCTGATGGAAAAACATTAAAGAGTTCGCTAAACAACTCTAAATTTTTTTGGGGCCAGCTAAAGGTTCAAAATAGCTATAAGTACAGTAATGGAGATTGCTAACCTATGGAAAGTTTTTTCCCTACATGAAATTAGAGACTTGGAGACATATATTCCATCATGATTCCTTAGCACAGATCAGGGCTCAACCAAAAACCTCTCTTCAACTTTCAGGACAAGAAAAGGACCTTCTTTGCAGTTAAACCCCATCCAGGAGAAAATTTACGATTTGATCCTTTTGTTTTGGCCTAGAAGAAATTTTAGGTTTGGAGGCCTCAACCTTATCCCCTAGTCACATGGAATATATAAGGGATATGACCAGGAACTAATCATAAAGAGGGTTTACTGGATATTAGACCCTTGAAGAAAGAAAAAAGATGTAATGTGGGATTCCCTTATATGGAACAGTTCCAGTAGAAGGGTCGCTACTTAATGGTAATATATGTTTTTACCATGTCAATTAATGAAATTGAGAGCTCAATATTGTAATTATTGAATCCTAAGAGTTATGAGGGATGACATTAACATGATGTTAAAATCAAGACAAGGCAATATTATGTGGAGGACATGTGTCACCTAGATTTAGGGTTTTTGGCATGCCATCTAGGAAAAGGTGACACATGGAACATGTCAATAGTTCCACGTCGTAAAGGACATGTTAACATATGCCATGTTTCAAACTATGATTTGACATGACATTTCTTAGGTGGCACATTAAGCCGGCTACAAGGCCATTGACCTATTGGGAACTACAAATATTTGCAGTTATAGGAATTTGTCGATACCCAATATTCCATATTGGTATATCAAGCCACCAAAAATATCGATATATCAAGCCACATGAAATGTTATCCATGTCAGCATTAGATCATATGATCAATATTGGCATATCGATTATCTCAATGTATCGAGATACCAAGACCACAAAGGAATGGATAGAGTATGCCTTACGGAAATTTTTGGTGTGGAAAGGCCTCGATATGACATGTGGGTTAGGGATGTGGAAAAGTGTGGGGGCAACACATGGCCAAGGGCTTCCACATGAAAACCACATGGTTGCACCAAAGATGATGTGGCCTCTTAAGAGGTGAGTCATCAAAGAGGCATAAATTTGTGCCTGGAGCTGAGACTGAGATGAAATTTATATTATTGGAAAGATCTCAATGAGATAAAGTCGATGTCAATATAAAAAATGTGATTTTAGGTGATGAAGGAAATATTAAATATGATAACCTCGTCTTCATAATAAACCTTGAAGGTTGGGTATAATTACACCCTACATCCCTAATAAGGTATTAGATGGTTGGATGTGTTACATTAGCCTAACAAGATTATAGATGTTTTTATGAGAAGCATCAAAATTTTTCCATCAACAACATATTGATAAGAAGAAAAGATATTCTTATGTGGGCACATGTCATGTGAAGCACTAGAATGTAATGAAAATTTTGCGTAGTATTGTGGGACATTACAAATAGATAAAACTTCATTAATCATACCTAGACTTATTCCAATCATATTTGCTTAATTTTTGGAGTCTTCCTTGGATTCCTACATTTTCCAACAATATTTCTTGAGAGGCCCAAATTTATTGCAATACCAACATTTTGTTTTACCCCATTTTCCTTTTGACTTAGATCTTGATGTACTCATCAAATTCTCGCCTTTTCTTTAAAGTGGACCCTAGCCACCATTACTTCTTGTGTGGAAATTTCTATATTGGATTTCCTCCACACCTCCCTAAACAACAATGCTCCCACAATAGAATAATAATCAAGCGTAATAGTTGTGCTAAAGCTAATAGAGGTGACTAAGTGGTCCCAAGGTTCAAAAAATGAATAAAATAATGTGACCGTGTTATCTTCATCATTGATATTTACATCCATATAGTTAACTCGAATATTTGAGTATTGAAAACATTTAAATAATAAATGACTTTGGTACATTCTTTCATTCATAAATTGAACAGTTTCTTCTTCAAGTAGATTTGGTTTATGTTAGATTCCTATAATACTAGTGTAGCCCCAATATTATTATTTTTGTTCCCCATGAAATCCCACTATTTTTATTGTTGAGCCCTTACATTATTATGTTTATGTAGGCCCTAATTATATTTTGACCCTTTAGACTCTTATATATACCAAGGAGGCCTTGCCATTTGAATCATCCAAGAATTGTTCATTTATGTGATGTAAAGGGAGGTTTCTCCCTCTAAGTGGTTTATTATCTAGTCATTTATCTATCTTTTCTTTTGTTTATGTGTTATTTTGATCTAGATACATAACATTTGGTATGAGAGCTCTTGATCCTAGGGTTTTTCTACTTCAAATGAGACATTGTGGTATTTTCGCTATAACTTATTTTTTCTATGAAGCTTCAGACCATGAAATTATTACCATGTGGAGGCAAAATATTGATGAACATATGGTTACAATTTCAAAACTTTTTTCACTATATTTTCATAGATATGGTCCAAGGAAGTTAGGGCTTTTGTATGCTCCAGAATTCTATCTCAAACAAGTGTCCCAGGGAAAATCATCATAATTTTCTCTTCAAGCATCGAATTTGAATTCTATTGAAATTGACAGAAATATAATAGATTTAGTTTTTTAGGTACAAGTTTCAGGGTCTAAGGTTGAAACAGTGACACATGGTATGACATACGATTTTTCTCTATTGAACCAATCCATAATCAAGTCATCATGGGAGATTTAGAATAACTTTACCTTGAAGAATCCAATCTTGGACTGACTTGTGGCATTGAGAAAAAGGACACAGAGAGTTACCTTAGGATGAAATTTTAGAGATTTGGATTCTAAAATTATAGAGTTCCAATAGATTCAAGGTTGCTAGATCGTCGAGCTCTTAAAATGTGTGTATTTTTAAATTTGCATAACTTTTGTTTGAAATATCAGTTTGAAGTGATTCAAAGGGAATAGTGAAGCATAGATATCATTAATTGGTTCCAAAATTCCTCTTAAACAAAAACATTCTACACCCATTAATCCCTCTAAAAAATCTACTATGATGCATGAAGAAGAAGAAAAAATGCAACATGATATATCAAAATTAGCAGACCAAATGCATCAAAGAGAAACCAAATATGAACTGAAAGTGATGATGAATGGTTTGAATGTAGACATAAAAGGTGACATGGAAGGTTTAAAAGTAGAGATAAAAGGGGACATGAAAGGTTTAAAAGCAGACATGGAAGGTTTGAAGGAAGGTTTGACAAAGTTGCTACAAGAAAGGCTTCCTAGTGGTGACAAGGTATTCCATGAAAGTCATGATGAGAAAAAAAGGAATGTGACTCATGATTTTAGAGACTCTAACTTTGGGTTGAAGACCAACCACATTCCAAATATTTATGGCAAGGATCCGGTAACATGGATACTATAGATGGAGCAGTTCTCTACATAATGTGCAACACACACAAAAGGTACACATTACATCTTTATATTTAGAACCCAATCAGTTTGTGTGGTGTCGATGGATTTTTGTATCATAAATCACTTGTCACTTGGACAATTTTTACAAAGGAATTGATAGAACATTATGAGGATACAAAGAGAAATACCTTCATTAGCCAATTAACAAATATCAAACAAAAGGGTTCAGCTGGGAAGCACATTGAGGACTTCCAAAGATTGAATATCAAGGTAACCGATATTCCATAGTAGCATTTGATTGATGTCTTAATAGGAAATTTGAAGGATAACATTCAAATGATGAGGTTCGCCTTTGAGAACCTAAGTCATTGGAGAATGAATTCTAGGTGGAAAGAAAAGTTGAAAGAAAATTATGGAAAAAAGGAGGTCTACCACTCACAACCATAAAGATGGAAGTGTTGTTGCTCCTATACTCCTACAACCTACAAATTTGACACCACAACAACTGGAGGAAAAAATAGTAAAAGGGATTTGTTACAGTTGTGATAGAAAATACACTAAAGGTCATAAGCTTGGTAAGAAGAAATTATTTTACATTGAATGTGAAGAGGAGGAATAAAATGAACAAGAAGAATCAAAAGAAGAAGATATACACCAGGAACCAACCCCAGGGGTTGAAAAAGAATAAATGAGTCTGACCATGTCTTGTAATGCATCGGTGGGCATTACCACTCCTCAAACTCTCAACATAGAAGGATATATCAAGAAAAAAAGGTAATAATTTTGATCGACTCAGGTAGTACCCATAATTTTATTCATTGTAAGATAGCCAAGGATTTTAATTACTTTCTATTTCCAATACCAAAGTGTCAAGTGATGGTTTAAAATGGGGGGATTATTAATTTCGCAGTGAAGTTCCATAATATTAATCTAACCATGGAAGAATATGTATTGAATAGTCCAATGTTGTCCATTCCAATGGGTGGTGTTGATTTTGTATTAGGATTCCAATGGTTATAGTCTTTGGGGACGATAGCTTTTAATTTTCAAGAACTTTTCTTGAAAATTTTGGCAAGGAAAAGGAAATTGGATTAAGGTAAATCACAAGGAAACATAGGAATATAATCAGTTCTAATGGAATGGAAAATATTTTGAAGAAGGAACGACAAGGGGTAATTTCATAATTATGCTCACTATCCTTGACAATCATTCCAAGGTATTTGAGACTCCCAAATGTCTCCCACCTATTTTAAATCAGGATCATGCTATTCAGTTGATTCCATGAAGTGTTCCTCCAAACATCAGACCTTACAAATATCCCTATGCACAGAAGAGTGAAATTGAACGCATTATTGCAGAAATGCTAGAGGTAGGTATAATTCAACCGAGCCAAAGTTCTTTCTCTTCTCTAGTAGTATTGGTGCACAAGAAGAATAGATCATGGCGTATGTGTCTGGATTATAAAGAACTCAATAAGCTCACTATTAAAGATAAATTTCCCATTCATTTAATTGTCCAACTGTTTGATGAACTACATGGAGAAATTTACTTCACCAAGTTAGATCTTCATTTAGATATCGTCAAATTAGAATGAAGATAGAAGACATTCCAAAAACAACATTCAGAACTCATGAAGGTCATTATGAATTTTTGGTCATGCCTTTTGGCCTTACTAATGCACCTTCCACATTTCAAGGTTTGATGAATTACAAATTAAAACCCTTACAAAATTTGTGAATTTTTTTATTATATACTAATCTAGAACAAGTCTTTGAAATATCATGTTCAACATGTTGATAGGATGCTCAAACTATTAAAGGAGAAACAAGTGTATGCAAAACCCTCCAAATGTTTCTTTGGGGTACAAGAAGTGGAACATTTAGGTCATATTGTATCTCATGAGGGTGTTAGGGTAGACCCTACCAAAATTAAATTTATAAAGGAATGGAAAATCCCCACAACCTTAAGGCATCTTCAAGGATTTCTCATGTTGACAGGGTATTATCAAAAGTTTGTTAAGAATTATGGAAACATAGCAACACCACTAACAACATTACTAAAGAAATATGCATTTTTTTGGACTCCATAAGAAACTAAGGCCTTTTGTTAAATTTAGGATAACATGTGATTTTCTTAGACAAGAGCTTCAATTCTCTCATTAGCCCAATTATAAAATCATTAGCAATAACTTGAAACATTATCATGATGACAGTAATTGAGAGAAGAACATGTACAATAAATAACAAAGACAAGCCAAGACAAGAGGACATTATAAATGGCTCAAGCTAGGGAAAAACCCCAAGATGGGGAAACCCTTGATCAAATATTCTTATTATAATATTCAAATGTTCAACAGAGAAAGAGAGAGAAAATATAATTAATGACAAGGAGGAAACCTAGGTGAGTCTTCCATTCTACCTTCAAACTATAGCAACCAGATTCTGCCCTAACCAGAGATCAATAAAAGACAGAGCAGCAACAAGGAAGTCTCCAATTAGAGTTCGGTCCTAGCTTAATTTGAGCGGCCTTCATAGACGAATATAATAAACCCAAGATAGATATATATATGGCATAGATGATGTAACAACAAAAGATCTTGAACCTAGTTAGCCCATTCAAATTCCTTCAACAAGGTTTCCAATCATTGTGTCTAGCATAATTCTTCATGTTTCCTGTCATGGCTACTTGTAACATGTCTATTTGAGGGAATAAGGCCTAGCGACTCCTCCACCTAGCCCAAATAGACCTATGGACCTCCTGAAATTACTTCAAGGCTTGGAGACTTACTCAAACCCTCCACTTATATGCTTAGGTCTACCTCAACTGCATTTCGGACCCATTAAACCTCACACACAGATCTCTGACCAACCCTAAGCAACCTCGGCCCTATCCTCCTTGAGTTGTGGATTCCACAGAAGATGAGTTTGATGAGGACACCTATATATATAGCAATTTTTCCTTATGGAGATGAAGCCGACCTTGACATTTGGAGGAAAATTTTAATTTCAAATTTTCAATTTTCTCGCCTTAATAAGGTCATGTCTTGTAGAATTTCTTTTAATTAAATAAATATTTTCCCTTATCCAAATTTGGTGACCTTAAGGTTGATTTTGGACCTCTCGAAAATAGGAATTCAATGCCACAATAATCTTCTTCAAATGAGCAAACCAAATTGGAATTTGTCCCTAGTTTCTAATTTCACCCCATAAACATATAATGAATTAACAATTCCAGATCCAAGACTCAACATATTGACATGTTGACTGCTACATGCATAGCTATAGCCATCACTCATCACCTTAGTAACACATGCTAGTTACCAAAGTCTATCAACAGATCTGATCAACAATAAATCCAAGTGGCAATCCCCATCAGTAGAATTATTTAAATATCAATAGTATTTCAATCACTGACCCTAGTTGCATACTCAAAACATTTTCTTAGCAGTCCAGTATTGTGGTAGCAGTATACATGATTGATAATTTCATACAATCAACACATATAACAACCAAGTTTATCAATACATACTATCTTCAATGATTTACATACAATCACTTAGTGGGTGTCATATATATATGGCAGAGATGATGTAACAGCAGAAGATATTGAACCTGGTTATCCCATTCAAATTCCTTCAACGGGGTTTCCAATCACTGCATCTAGCATACTTCTTCATGTATCCTGTCATGACTACTTGTAACATGCCTGGTTGAGGGAATGAGGCCTAGCAGCTCCTCCACCTAGCCCAGAATAGACCTGAGGGCCTCCTGAAATTACTTCAAGGCTTGTGGCCTTACTCAAACCCTCCACTGATATGCTTAGGTCTACCTCAGCTACATTTCATACCCATCAAATCTCACAAATAGATCTCTGACCAAACCTAAGCAACCTCAGCCCTGTCCTCCTTGAGCTGCAGCTTCCATAGAATATGAGTTTGATGCCCAAAATAGTGTATCTAATGAGAATGGAGGACAATATATATATATATAACAATTTGTCCCTATGGAGGTGAAGCTGACCTTGACATTTGGAGGCAAATTTCCAATTTTCCCAACTTAATAAGGTCATGTCTTGTAGAATTTCTTTCAAGTAAATAAATATTTTTCCTTATCCAAATTTGGTGATCTTAAGGTCGATTTTGGACCTCTCGAAAAGAGGAATTTAGTGCCATAATAATCTTCGTCAAAGGAGTACACCAAAGTGGAATTTTTTCCTAGTTTCAAATTTTAACACCTTTAAACATATTAAAGAGACAATGTGTTGAGCTCTGGTCTTAGCTACACCAGACTTCACAAAAACCTCTAGTGTGTAATGTGATGCCTCAATAAATGGAATTGGTGTTTTTAAATGCAAGAAGGAAGACCCATTTATTTTGAAAGTCATCTAATCAAGGGAAAGTATTCACACAAACATATTTATGAGAAGGAAATGTTGGAAATACTACATGCCTTGAAGCAATGGCGTCCTTACCTAATGGGAAGACACTTCAAGGTAAAAACAGGTCATGATAGTCTTAAATTCTTCTTGGAACAAATATTATCTTCAAAATAGAAGCAAAAGTGGGTCGCAAAGATGTTGGGTTATGACTTTGAAATCATCTACAATAAAGGGAAGCAAAATGTTGTTGTAGATGCACTCTCAAGAAGGAATGCGGATGTGGAAGAATTTCTCTACGTCATTTCTATTATCCAACCTCATTGGATAACTTAACCAAGGGATGAATGGGAGAATGACAAAGAGGCGTGGACACCCATTCAAAAGTTGCAACAAGATCCCATTGCATCTAATACATTTATCTGAAAAATGATTCGCTGTGGTACAAATATCACTTATATCTATGTAAGAAATCCCAATTCAAACAAAAGTTTCTTTTGGAATTTCACACCTCTCCTTTAGGAGGGCACTCAGGAGTTTTAAAAACTTACCACGGGGTCAAGAAGGAATTTTTTTGGGATGGCCTTAAATCTTATATTTAGAATATTGTGGAAGAATGTTTGGTTTGCCAACAAAATAAACTTAATACACTTAAGATCTTGGGTATTTTATAACTAGTAGTCATTCCAAGTCAGCATTGGAAGGATGTCTCAATGGATATATCACAAGTTTACCCAAGTCCAAAGGAAAGAGTGTCATTATTATGGTAGTTGATAGACTTACCAAGTATGCACACTTTTGTGCATATCTCATCCTTTTAAAGCTAGTACAATCACTACTAAATTTGTGGAAATAGTTCAAAAGCTACATGGAAACCCAAAGGTTATTGTAAGTGATAGAGATCCCATTTTCACTAGAAATTTTTGGACAAAATTATTTTCTTGTCTTGGTACTCAATTAGCTCATAACTCATCTTATCATCCTCAATTTTATGGGAAAAATGAGATAGTAAACAAATGTTTGGAAGGATATCTTATTTGTTTTCTATCTGATAAAAAACCACAATGGGTCAAGTGGTTACCTCTGGAAAAATGGGGGTATAACACTCCCTTCCATACTGCATCAAAAATGACCCCATTTATGGCTCTTTATGGATATCATTCACCATCCATCATATCATCTTTAAGAGATAATTCTAAGGTTCAATCAATGGAAGATCACATCGAGCATCAACAATAGGTTCTCAAGTCTTAAAGGATAACTTGACTATTGCAAATCGAATGAAACAATAGGTAGATCAGTGGCACAGTGAAAGAAGTTTTGATGTGGGTGATTGGGTACTTTTACGGCTACAACCATACAAACAAATGTCCCTCAAGCAAGCTAATAAGGATAATAAATTATCACCCAAGTACTATGGCCCTTACAATATGTTGCATAATATTAGTACTACGACATACAAATTGGAGTTGCATGCATCTTTGCGTGTGCACCAAGTTTTCATGTTGCATGCTTAAAGAAGGTTATAGGTGACAAGGTCCCAATTCAAACTATATTTCCAGAAATTTATGAGTAAGGAAAAATTGTATTGGAACTTGTAGCAATCACGGAAACAAGAATTCAACAACAATAGAATCAATCAATTTCAGAGTATCTCATTAAGTGGAAGAACTTACTTGTTGAAAATTCCACATGGGAGGATGAGTATTTCATACAGAAGCATCTAAAACTAATCAAGTGTTGAGGAAAATACTTTTTTTAAGGAGAGGGGCATGTTAGGTCCCTATAATACTAATGTATTCCCATATTGTTATTGTTATGCCCCATAGAAGCTCACTATTGTTATTGTTAAGTCTTTACATTAGTATTGTTATGTAGGCCCTAATTATATTTGACCCTTTGGACTCCTATATATACCAAGTAGGTCTTGTCATTTGAATCATCAAGAATTGTTCATTTAAGTGATGTAAAGGGAGGTTTTCCCTCGAAGTTTTTTATTATCTAGTCATTGATCTATCTTTTATTATGTTTATGTGCTATTTTGAGTTGGATACATAACAGTTTATCAAGTATTCTATCATATAAAGGCTCTCCATTCTTTTCCATAAGAATGTTGTTGTTTCCATGCCAATAATATTTAAAAGAACATCATCTACTAAACATAACCAAACGGTGTGGAGATATCTTGTGTCCAAATATTCACAATCCTCATCAATCATACCTGCGAGTTTATTTCTCTTGATATCCAATTCCCTATGCATTCCTTATGCCAAAAAATCCCACATCTTGGGCTTCCACAACTCGAAGTTAATATTTCCATTAGACTTATCCACCTTGAACTTTGCATTCATTATCTTAGCCATTGATTCTACACGTAGGCTTGAGTTACCTTCCCTCACGTTTGTTTTACCACACCCCCTTATTTTCCTTTTTCTTTATTTGATTTGGATTGTTTAACAAACTTTATTGACTATCATCTAATAAAGATAATATAACACCCTTTAATGATGGGAAGTTAGATGTTCCTTGAGAATTCCTTTTACTTTGATGGGTGTGATATACATTGTTACTCTTTAGGATGAATGGCTATGTAAGAGGAGTTAGAGCTTAAGCTATAATTAGCTTTTGACTGCTTTGCATCTCTTGCCATTCTTTTGTATTTTGAATTTGGATTATGATTTTTCTTTTCTTACAACTTCATCAATATTGTGTATTTCCAACTCCTTCTTCCCATAAGACAGAATATAGGGTACTAATATGAGCGATTGACAACAACCAACCAAAAGATGGGATAATGAAATAAAGGGAGTGATCGCAAGTGTTAAGTATGAATATGGAATGCCACCATCATCATAGCCTCCTACCTCTAGATAGTGAAAGAAAGACCGTAAGGAAGGTCACATTGGACAAGGGGAAAATGATATCCACCAGAGTGAAATAAGGGAACGAACAATTATGCAACCAAAAGCGGTCTATATTCCAATTTCAACATGTGATCCATACTAGAATTAGTTAAACAATAAATTATATAAATTGAACATAAAAATGGTTAATGTACCTAGCAAGGCCCGCCTTCATCAGATTAGTAGGCTAGACCAATGAATGTACTAACAAGAAAAAGGGTGAGAGGCATCTTAGGTTAACTATTTGTGGATCATCGTAGGAAATGTTGGCCGGCAAGTTGCATCATAGGAGAAAAATTCCACCTAGGGTTACCCATGCATATGGATAGGTAATAAGCCCCAACAAATATAAGTTGCAATACAAAAAAATTATATACAAAAAATAATGAAACAAAATAACATAAAAAAATTTAGACAAAACAAAAATTTACATGGTAAATCCCTAACAATGTGTCAATAAAATATTCATGAAACAAGGTATTAGTATCCTTATTGCTAAAAAAGCAAGATTACAATTTTCTCAAATTAATCTTACAACAACCACTTTTTAATATCTATCAAATTCCATAAATATATATCTAATTTAACATCATTACATTCACTACATGAATTACCACCATTACATAAACCTAATTCATTATATAAATTACTAAATATTTATCCAAAATAAATTATTTTATATAATAAAAATTAATTAATATTATCATAATTCTATCCATCAATCAAAATATATTGCAAAGATCAACATACATTTAAGTATTATAACCTATCATAAGCTATGAGTTCTCAAAAACCATATTCATTAATCATAAGCATTGCACATTGTAACCTGATACAAAATGTTAACTATCCCTCTTCACAAAAAATGATGTATGGCTATCACATTTTTCCATGATTCCGATAAATGAATCTTAATTTAATGCAGGCTATCTCATTTTTCCATGATTTTGATAAATGAATCTTAATTTTTCAAATGGTTTTCCCCACGATTCGTTGGGATTTTTGTTTGGGATTTTTGTTCCATGCAGATCTTATCTAACATTTACCAAAAAGATGTGAGGAATTAAGATGGTTGAAACATTCAGTGGAATACTATAAGGAGTTTAACAAACATTTCCTTGGTATACACAGGGGAGTCAATTATTCAATTATCCACTAAAGGTGATTGCATGGATGAAGGCAAATTTAGGAGCCCTTCTTATCGGCCACATTTGGCCGCTTAAGTCAATTAATACTTTATA